>JAPYYQ010000210.1:0-124070 GCA_030522585.1 Anagyrus pseudococci
CCGAAAAATTTTTCCGCCACCGGGGATCGAACCCACGACCCCTTGAGCCGACGTAGTTCTGAGGCAAGCACGCTAGCCACTGAGCCACGGCAGCTCTGCGTATAACATTTAATGCGCATAATTTTTAAGCTATATAGATTAAATTATTTCGTTTAGGCAATGTTTATACAGCCAGCGCTGCACAAGCGCCGTTGTGGCCGCTACCCTCTACTGGATAATAAACCTTTTCACCCGCTCACCTTAAAAAACTCTAGGAGGAACAAATTTATGGACGTAAGACGTTAAATTTCAGATCGACGTCTTTTACAGCAGGGGAAGAGCGAAGCCTCTTGGGGAGGGGGGCGCAAACGAACCGGGGGGATTCCCCGGACTTTTCACCACTTTACATCCCTGCTACTGCTTCCGCTGCTTTTTTTGTAGCTGACTATTTTGCTCTACATCCACGTTTTAACCATTGCAACTTTTTGAATTTCCGGATGCAGTAACTTTGTTCTTACACGAGCGATCCCGACAATGGATCCGTTATACTTTATCTAAAAGCATAAGCGTTTTGTAACAATATCCATTTCTTCTAGGTCCAAGTTCGCTCTGTAGAAAACCCGAGTTATCCATATATACTGAGCAGCTCGTGGATGCTACGGGGACATAATGCGTTAGTTGTTGTGCTTGCGCTGTCTGCCAATGTGTTTACCGATCGCAGAGTGTACGCTGCGTAAACATATCATAGCGCTTAGAATGGGGAGAAGGGGGATAGCGTATGGGGGGGGGACAAGGAGAGAGAGGGGGCAGGAGAGAAACTGAGGGACAGAGAGGGGGAACGCACGGTGAATTGATATCTTTAAAGATCAATACAGGCGAGAGAGAGCGCAAGCGATGAGTGTGTGTCCTGCTCGTCGAGAGAAAACTGCGCAGCAGCAGCAACAACCGCGGCGGACTGCTCTCCCGCGACCTTGCTTCATCCTCCGCTTTTATCCTCGTCCAAACCCCCCTGTGTAGAAATAAGCTCATCCTCCATAAATAAAATACAATTATTCCGTTTACCACTTTCGCTATGTATTTATTAGCGATTCACGCGAAATCTCATTTGGTCAGGCCGAACAATCGAGCGACGACGACGATGACTAGGTCCACTGATCGTGCGCGATCAATTTTGAGCAGCGACAACATAGATCGCCCGAGCCCAAAGCAGCTTCTCTATGGAATGAAAGCGCGCCTGGGAAGGGAAAGGCCGGGCGAGGAGGAAGGGAGGAGGGAGTTGGTGAATGCAGTGTGCGCGCGCACGTCATTCACCGGAACGAGAGGCTACCGGCAACCGCTCCGCCGAATTAGACGGACGACGGACGACGCAAGTTCTAGCAGCCTCCTTTTCACCCTGTCCCTCCTTCCCCCCCAAAACACCGTACGCATCTACTGATGGTGCTAGTAATGCAAAGAAAGAGAAAGATAGAGGAAAGGGGAAGGCGAATAGTTGTAGCAGAGATACAAGAAAAAGAGAGAGAGAGAGAGAGAGAGAGAGAGAGAGAGAGGGAGAGAGGGGAAAGCGTACGCGCGCCGGGCGAGCTGTAGGGGTGGGTTAGGAGGCCATGGCCCATTTTCGCCCGCCCGCTCTGACGTCAGAGCGGAGCGCTACTCGCTCTCTCTCTCTCTCTCTCTCTCTTTCTCTCGGTGTGGCGCCTGTAGCTATACACGGACCTCCCTCTGACACTTGGCCGCGGCTCGATCGCTAGCTTGAAAGAGAGGAAGAGGAAGTGAAAGAGAACGAGAGAGGATGGCATGCTGCGCTAAGTTGCTGCCCTTACCATAGACCTCCGATTACCCCCTGCTACGTCTCTCTCACGTGGCTACACTCCGCTGTACTTCCTTACCACCACCACCCTACATGTACCCTCTCAAGTTCTCTATGTCCACTGGCGGCTATACACGCTTACGCACTGCTTTCTCCTTTGCCCGCACTGCTTATTAAACTGCGAACAACTGTTTGCTGTGCTCCAGGATTCGGCTCTCTCTTTCTCGTGGCAGTGAGATTTTTTACTTCAATGCAAAATTCTAGAATGACACTCATTGCTAGAGCCGCTGGTGGATGAACTTTGGTATTGTCTTGCGCTCGTCGGAGTTCGCTGACATTCTACCTTTCCCTTTTTTTCCCCCCCTCGAACAATGAATATTAAATGGTCTGTGCTTAAGCATTAAGTCGTCATAAATATTACTGTAACCTTAGTATACCTATCTCATTCTCTCTCTCTCTCCCTCTGTCTTCCACTCTCTTATTGCGCACTTTACTTTAAAAGATTAACCTGAAAAAAATTACGTTTGCATTGGGTTAAAAAATGCAGATTAAAGCTTCTGCCATAAAAATAAATCATGCAGCTCTAAAAGATTCACGTGACCCGAACACATTTATGATTTACGCTCTTGAACATTAATAAAAACATTATATTGCGCGCGCGCGCAGGGATCGCCGGGGATATGACGTCAATATTTCAACTACTTACGCGCTTATCTTCAACAATAGCCGTTTCATAAACATGTATATCTTCTTACAAAAAAAAAAGAAAAGAAAAACCAAAAATTCCCAATCCATACGCGATCCGCCCTCGGAAAGTTCCAAAACCCCAAAACCTAAACAGAGCCAGGCCCATCGACTATCCCACCTGGCTTACTTTACCACGAAGCTCTCTACTCTCTCTTCGCTGTACATGCATTCCAGAGAGTAGTTATCCAATAGTCCCGCACAATCACCGGCCATTAATGTTAGTACACGTGCCCCTGATCCGCGTCGTACCTATACTCAGGGGGTAGTTACAAACCGTCGGCTAGTTTGTAACGAGCTATGAGCCGCTCGACGCACACAGAATTCACATTAGAACGACAAGTCGAGCGAGTACGACTTGCCCTTTGACATCGACTCCCTTTACCCCACCCCCTTCCTTATTCTCAAGCACACGTCTCGCTGGCATAGTTAATCCTTTGCGGCTTAATTTAACGAACTTCCGATCCTCCGGCTTGTCCTTCTCTCTCTCTCTCTCTCTCTCTCTCTCTCTCTCTCTCTCTCTCTCTCTCTCTCTCTCTCTCTCCCCCGCCCCCTACGCGCGCGCTCGCTCTCCAACCCATTCCCTTTCACGAGCGAGAGCTCTCTAACGGCGCCGTTTAAACTTTCCGAACAAAGTTCGCCGGGAGCAAGTAATTCTTTAAGTTATTTAAGCTTCTACTTTCCCTCTTTTCCCCTCTATCTCCCTTGCTCTGTAGCGTTGGCGTAACCGTATTAAAATCATTATTTTTAGCCCATACAGCAGCAGCGTGTGCCTGGGAGACTCTTTAGCCTTAATCTTGAAACTAGGGCCGCGCAAGCTTGGGCTACACACCTTTACCCACGAACGCATACTCTTTGAATTTTTGTTTTTCTCCCTCTTTCTCGGGCGCGCGAACGAAGGAAGTAATCCGAAAACTTGGCGAAAGGGCAAAAAAAAAAGAGAAAAAAATAACAAAAGCTTTGCGAGCACATAAAACATTGAAAAAGCTCGGGGATAGCCCCTATACGTATCGCGCGCGCGGCAAAGTTTTAAGCTGCCACGTCTAATGATATTCATGAAGTCCCGTGGACGCATTTGCATGTAGTTTGAAAACAATTTGTACGGCGATAAGCAAATTATATATATACATACACACATATACATGTATATATTTGTATACGTTTACGTAAGGAAGCGAGGAGTGGGGGATGACAGTGGTATAAAGTCCAAAGTGTCTGCGAGCAGACGGTAAAACGCGCAAATGTTTTCGCCGAGCAAACTTTCCGAAACTCTGTCTTTCTCCACGCCATTCTATGCAGGCCGCGCTAAGTCTAGCGAGTTGCTCTCTTTTTGATGAAAACAAAGCAAAAAAAAAAGAAGCGAAACCACCGCAATTATCGTATAGATCAACGACCCAAGTTCGACTTTAAATTGTCGTTTCAAATCAACAGCCGCGGCGGCCCCAAAATATTCGGCTAGATGCCGGAAGAAGAAGCATCGCAACGCGAACAAGCGCAGCTGAAGCTCGTCTTTAACGAGGGAGAAAACAACTTGGGCGTCTCGTTACACCTACACACAAAGCGAACGCGTGTCTGGCGCAAAGTCCTTGAGATGTACCTCGCTCCCACACGCAGAAACGTCAGCTACTTCGAAAGATCCGATCCGATATATATACGGTACACCTGTTATTTCGGCTTTTTGTCTTCGCTCTCCGGACTCTTCATTTTATCTCGCTCTCCCATCAAGCGCTCTCTCTCTCTCTCTCTCTCTTTCTCTCTCTCTCGTTCTGCAATTACATCGATGCCCCGCTCTCGAAGGATCCTATCTCACGTTAACGAGCTCGAGCTGTAAAGCTTGGCTTTTTTCTTGATTAAAATTTCTCAAAACGCTCACCTTTTGTGTCAAACGTCACGTCGCATTTCCTTCTCCGAATTATCCCTTCAAACGAACCTGCAAAGATTCCTACGAAAATTCAATTGCGCATTAGGAAGCAAAAAGGCGCACATCGTCGTGTGTGCTTTTCGACTTTAGAGTAAACACCAGATGATTCGCGGACAGCATGGTACGGAGCCGGCCGTACTTTAACGGCGGCAGGGCTGAGAAAGCGGGCCAATTCGAAAAATCAATCGAGCGCATCGCCCGGTACACGTATGCCCCCTCCTTCTCCTACTCTGTTTGGTGCGCACACCTAGGCGATATCGGTGGGGGCGATGGTGGAAATAATTCGGAGCCACGTGCGCGACCAGCCTCTCTCTTTCTCTCTCTCTCTCTCCCTCTTTCTCTATCTATCTATCTCTTTCACTCTATAGCTGCGAAATTAATTAGAGCCCGCGCGTGCGGCCTGTGTACGTAATTGGATTAGCCTCGATCCGCGGCGCCGAGGGCGCGAAAACGTAGGTGTATCGACGGGAGAGAGAGAGAGAGAGAGAGAGAGAGAGAGAGAGAGAGACTGATCTCTCTCCCCTTCCACCACGCCCTTTTTCCACGCAGTTCCTACCGTTGATAGGGAAAATGATCCGGGCTATGGAAGAGGTGTTATGATTGATGACGTCTGTTTCTGTACAGCTGGATATACGCACGGTTGTTTGCTTTCTAATTTGTCTCGGGACTTTTGCCAATTTTAACGCTGTATTCCGTCGGATTGAAATTTCTGTAATTGCAAGGTTTGGATAAATTAAATGTACGCATTGAAATTAATATACTCCTACAGAATATTATATCGATACGAAATAAATTGATAATTTTTTCTTTTACCCTTATTGACCGAGTGATGGATCGCAGTGTTTCAATGAGCGATTATCAACAAAATTACTCGTTGTATTAGATTAAAGCTTCGGGATTAATTGGAAGAGAGAAAAAAGAAATAAGCGCGACGTGTAACCGGATTCTGGCAGTTGAATTAATAACATCCTGCATTATTCATCGTCAATTCACCAGTCGAATTCGTAATTGTATTATCAAAAAGTTCGCTTGTAAAATGAATCAAGGATTGAAAACATTTTTCTACATATATACATTGAGTAGCAAAAAAAAAATTCAACTTTAAATTATTTCATCGCGTATATCGAATTATTTGATCAAATCTCCTAAGGGTGCTGATGTTATAGTCTCCGCGAAGCCAAGTACTACTGGTTAACGACTCCAAGTCGAGGCCGCGTCCGCAGAGAGAACAGGGACAAATCGGTATCGCGTCGAGGGCAGCAGCAGCGGCTCCAGCTGCACACTCCATATATCCAGAGAGGTCTGCGCAGCGGCGGCCATCTCGTAGCAGTAGCTCTCTTGACGAGGCCATTCGCCGGCTGACGTATCGCTGGTCCCGCGCGGCGGCTAGCTTCTCCCAGCCGTGAAATACAGACTGCTGCCGCTGCTGCAATTGTTCTTTTTCCGTTTTTCATCTGGCTATACCCATCCCTCTACATCTCACTTCTCCCCCACCCCAGACGGCTTACCCTTTATTCCTTTTAGCCCTTGCAAGCTCTCGGGTTATCAGCGATGAAATTTATTCGCCGAGACTTGGCAAACTCCACGCTACACACGCCTACTGCTTTTATTACTGTTGTATGTGTGAGTAGCGTCGTTGTTTTGCAGCTGAGCTGCAGTTGCGTAAGCTGTTCGCTTGATGAATAGCCGACTTAGCCTTTAAGGCAAACAATTGTTATGATGAAAAAAAAAGAAACAAATTGAACAGAAAAAACATGACTTTTCCAAGAATTGCACGCTGATTGTGGATGTAGACGAGGGCCGGGCTGAAGAATACGTGCGCTATAATTGCTCTGAGAATTAAAGGAAGAATAATATTTGTCCTGGATGAAGGAGAAAAAAAAACATTGTTTTATAAAAGTTGATTAAATTTAAAAAAGGAAGTATCAAGCTACAAAAGTAAAAGTTGGGCGCGCTGGGGGGGGGGGCTTAGTTGGGAAAGTTTGTTAATATAAAAGAACGATAATGAAACTTGGTTAAAACCAATCTCATTTTCCGTAGCGCCGGAAACAATTTGCATTCCATTGAGAAAAAAAGAAGGGAGGCAGAGGTGTGCGGCCGAGTTCGAGTCGCTGAATTTTCCGGTAAGCTCAGACGTGCGCGCGCTTGTTCGGTTAATAAAATTTATCGTCCTATTCTCGTGTGACTTGTCCGCGACTGAACAAACATACGGACACACACGCGCGCGTGTGTGCTCGGTGGAAATTGTACAGTGGCGTATCTTTGAATTGGATGTTACCGAGTGAAGGGGAGGGAGCTTTTGGCGTGGGATCGCTTTTCCCTGGGAATTGATTATTCTTAATGAAAAGACTGACTGAAAGTTGAAATTAGACTCGTGAGGAAGTGAATTCGTGATTTATTTATGCTTGGTATACGTTACACTCGCTAAATATACGGCTGGTCTGACAGGAAATTGACTTTTCTACTTACTGATAGAAATTGATAACATACACATTTGATAAAGTTATTTAATAAAGTAATCCTTAATAATCATCTGCAGAACGTTTAATTTTACGTGTAAAATATCGAGTTAAGAATATATTATTTTCTCTCTCTTTTCCTTCATAATCGCGCACTGTTCAATATAACCGCCGTCTTGTAATATCTGTAAGCGGAAATACATTTTATTGATCGTTTCAACGCTGCACACGAGTCCTCTTAAGAAAGCAATCTTCGGCGAGCAGCCGACAAAAGAAACAATGTCGTTATAGTATTGCCACTGCGCACGGACAAACAAAAATATCGATTTTTACAAAAGAAATATTATTAAGCAACAGCCGTTTCTGTTTATTTCTCTCAAAACTTAAACAACAACAACATTTAACAACGAATTTATTCTCTGATTTAACAATTTTCAATAATGCATCACCCCTCATTATTTTTCGTCGAGACAACGTGACAAGCTTCTCAATTAACTCAAAGAAACTCTCCTTTCCGTGAAAATTCAAGCGACGAGTCTAATTTGTCGCTGCTTTCAATTTGCATCCCCTTTCGCGCGTGAACGTCGAGCTGGGCAAAAAATAAAAAAAGAAAAGCTTCACCCACGCGGTACACACGTCGAAATATAGATCAATCTTGCGTCGGCCATAAAACGGGGAGGTCTGGTGGCTCCTCTTTTTGTTTTCATCCTCTGCAGCTCGTTCGTTTTCTCGGGCGCATGTATCGGCGAGCCGGAAAGAAAAAGGGGCAGAGAGCCCGTCGCGCACTTTTATTTGCCTCGGTTCGATCGCACCGGACGCACACACGACAAAGCTCTATTCGTATTTATCAAGCCGAGCGAAAGCTTTTTAAGTCGTGGCTTCAGCGTCAATGTTGAAAATCAAAGAGCACAATTAGTTCGCAATTGTTTTGTAAAACAAAAGCACACGCTTTGATCGCTGACTTTTTTTTTAAGGGGCGCGGTAGTAGATTGTTGAAAAAATTAATAACAAAACAATCGATGTGGTTCTGGAATTGGTGAAAAAAAATAAAAGAAAAAATTCGTATTGGTAAACTCTTATAGGGTTTGCAGTATCGGTTTTTAAAATGAAAGTTTACGTGTTAGATTGCAAACCATAAAACTTGCCGGAGGGAAAAATTCATTTCGCGTGAAAATCACGTTGAGGAATATAGATTCGGATGGTTCTCTATTCGTAATTTAGACGTTTACGGATGGAATAACGGGAAACATTATACTCGAATAGGCTATACTTAGAAATAGATATATATCTAACCGGAATCGTGCAGTTGTAAATTAATCTCCTTTCGTATAACTTGTTGTAATGAATTTGCAAACGTTGTTAATTTTATTAAAACTTAATAGACAATGATCATTTTAAATTTAACCGTAGAACTCAATAAAATAATAATTATCAAAGTGACGCATGACCGACTTTTCGGACAATTGCAGTAGCAGCTACTAGTACGTAACTTTAATTACAAGAGATAATTTTGGCGCGCACAAATATTTAACTTTGAAAATATCTCAGCATAGGTGCAATGGAGGGAACACTACGAATAGAGCTGTAGCGATAAATCAGCCTTACGATAATGACCAGAAGGTTTTAACCGGATTACTTTTGATACTAATTTTAAAATTCCAATAGGTGCGTGTATATCGGTAAAATCACTTTTGCTCCTGCAATAAGATTTCGCTCAATCAGACCGATCTACCTCATGAAAATCTTATTTCTCAAAGCCTCTCGGCTTGTCCGATTTATTTTTAATGAACCATCGAAGAAATTGAACTCCGCTAACGATTGTGTTTCCCGCGCGCGCGCTCGGCCTCCAGCTCAAAGCTTAAATCTTTAGCCGCGAGTGCAAGCGACATTAGCGAAATTGCTGGCTTTCTCTCTTTTACTTTTGTTCGACTGGAACGTAATCAAGAAACACCCACGATGCCTTACCTGAATTTAATCAGAAAAAAGTGTTTGTTTATGTGACATTTTTATTTTACAAGCTTTGAATAGGGATTTAAAAATTTTTTTAACATTTCCGCTAAAAATTAAAGAACGTAAAACTAAAGAATTAATAGTCTCGACAATTTTCCACCCTCAAAACATAACTCCTCAACTATCGCAATACCAGGTTCCACTGACAGCAGGCATCAACGTGAAAGACAAAAAAAAAGGTCCCCCGAATCGAACAATCCAACCGCAAATTCCTGCGTACATCCCGCTGAATATCACTGGCTATACGAAAAACACGCTCCACTGCAGTAGTATAGTTGAGTAACAGCGTGCCGGAGTAAAAAGTAGGTTAACCGGCAAAAAGTGGCATACTCGTGTCCGTTCGATGCAGGGGAGGGGCTATATACTTGTCGCTCGTCAGAGTTGCCTCTTCCCCAGCCATTCCATCTCGGAAGTGCCTGACGCCAAGTTGGTGCGAAGAGCGCCTAGTGCTTGATGGTCTTAAATTAACGCGTAAGCTCCCCCATCGTGAGCGCTTATTTTCGGGCAATATTGAGAGGATAATTTTTAATGCCGGGAATTATAATCATAACGAAATGTTTAATTAAATCCAACGTACATCCGACAAATAGTTTATTAAGAGATATCATTTCGAGTATATCATACGGTCTGCAGATACACAGCACGTAGCAGCAGGTGCGTTAAGCTAGCGAAATCTCCAATTTTATTTGTTTATTTCGACATTAACGAAATTATAATCCAACTTTAAACAGTGCATAATTAACAACTGTTATATATCAAATGTTCATAAATTTTCGGCTAGCGCAGTAGTAAACGTCACGTACAGTCAGACGCGTGGGCCAACATTTTCTCCCTTCCTCTCTCTCCCTCAACGCATACATCAAAATAGCCTTAATAAAGTCCCATATCTCATCTATCATTTCACGTGGAGCCACGTAAAATAAGCTCGGCAAAACAAATCCAAACTTGGCCCATATACGCGCGGCATCACGTAGGTATGTGTCCAGCTCGTAAACCGTAATTACGAAATCAGAGAGTGAGAGAGAGAGAGAGAGTATATATTCCGCGCGTCAGTATACATAATATAGAGTACGTACACTCGCTGCATCCTTGCGTTGATTTTCCAAGCTCCCGCTGGGTGCGCGGCTGAAGGAGCACACACGCACGTATAACCTTAGGAAATTGATTTACGCTAAGTGTGGCCTGCAAAGTGCCGCCGGATTTCCCGAGGGAAGACGAGGGGGTAGCATATTCATTTCGAAATGCCGGACAATTCGATATGCACCTGAGTAAGGGCTTGAGCTGGATTTACGTGCGGCAGTTTTTGAATTTCGGAAAGACGCTCGTCGGAGGAGCGCCACTACCCGCATTAGTCGCGCCTTCAGGCGAGCGTAAGCGAAAATAAGTGAGGATCTTTACTTGATGAAGCGAGTCTGCGATTTACTCCTGATGAAACGCTGGAAATGCGCTCGCTGTCGCTGCAAATTTTTCCGTACGAATATATTCATGCTAAGCAAATAAATTTATATCTGTATAGAAACGAAATGATCTGCTTTATTTTTATCCCGGATGGTATACGTGTAGGTGTGTGCACAGCCGACGACTCTACGACACATTTATCCGATTATTATTTTAAACCTGCTAAATATTTCAGTGGTTCTGGTAAGCTTTTTATTCCACACTTGAGAGTAGGAGAGGGTGGGGAAGTGGCGTTGGTGTTACCGGCATAAATTCCGAGAAAAATTGGACACGTGTGAGTGGACGCTGCGCTGAAATAAATTAAAAGAATGAAGCCAGAGGGAGAGAAGGGCGGCATTTTTGGAGAAAAAAAAGAGGGGGGAGATGGAAGGTCGAGTGCCGCTGGAGCAAACGCGTCGGTACTGCGCAGATAACGAGGCCGGTAAGTGGAGCGGGAAAAAAAAGGACGCGAGATGGAAAAAAATCGAAATTCAATTACGCGCGTTTGGAAGCGCCGCTGGTGAAGGGAAGGGGAAGGATACGTTAGAGCTGCATCACGGAAATTTGTACAGTCCTTCGATGTACCCTGAGCATTGTTGGGCATTTTAAGTAATAATTTCCGTTCCCCGTCGTTTTTTCTCTCTTTTCTCTCGAATCTGAGACGAGAGAAGCAGATGATTTTAATTACAGATTCGAGCCGCCTCTCGCATTCGAAATGAGTTGTTATTTTAAAAATTATTAGGTTTACTAGGCGGAATTTAAAAAAAAAACTGAATGAATATTAAGCTGACCCCGTTTCCAAATAACCCTATTCATTTGCGCGCGATTTCCTCAAGTCGCATTTAAAAATCTGTCGTTTTTATATTCCGCGCCGAATGCGAGAGAAAGATAATTGTTTACCGCCCTTAAAGTGGAATATGCGCTTGCTTGTTATATACCGTATAAATTTACAGTCCATTGCTTCGCGCGCGGATTATAATTTTTTCTCTCTCTCTCTCTCCAAGTACCAAGCTAAACTTTTATCATTCAAGTTTTAAAAATGTAATTTCTTAAGTAGTTGCCTCGCGCAACTTTATTAATCCCAGTCTTTCGTTAAAAAATGAATCCGATAATTTTTTCACGGCAAAGCTGAGCTTCTTTTTTCTTTTGTATCATTTAAAACCTAATTGAATTTACATTAAACAATCTCGCTGTACACATAACTACCAGTTGCTCTTGAAAAAAAAAACTGAAAAATTCTCTCAAAAACATATACGTCTCATGGAGAAAAGAAGAAGAAGAAAAAACACAGCGCGAGTTGGAAACTTTATCGTTATACAGCTGTTCCACACGGACTTCATCGCAGGCGAAGAGAAAGCTGTCGCGCACGCGCGTACTTATAGGGGGGAGATACCAGGATAGCACTGACCGAAGTGAGCCGAGCCAGTGGGTGCAACAAGTCTTCCCATTAGCAGAATCCCTCTCCAACTCCTCTCGTTCTGACCATATCAGCCCAGCTTTCGCTCAACTTTCTTTCGTCCCTTTTTATTTTCGAATTTCCGCTTCGAAGAGCCTCAAAGCCGCAGATTACAGTCACAGGTCAATTATCGCGGATCGAGAAAGCCAGGGGTAGGCACCAATACAACGGCGGAGGTAAACAAGTAAACAAAAGAATGACGTTATTAAGCTTGTCCGGTGAGCTTGCAAGCTGTACGTCGTCTCGATAGCCCAAACAGTCAACGTTGCTCTTTTTTTCCAAGCCTGATTAAAAAGTGAGATAGGCTACTTCTGACCGTTTCAAATCTCAACTTTGTAAGGATGTAAAATTGTTCGTTTACTAATTAAACCTGCCAGATCTATCGAAACGCGTCAACTAACGAATGCGCTATCACGCTTTCCCGTGCAGTAGGCATCTAATTAATGTAAACGCGCATTTCTGAAAACGTGGCTTAATTGGCAAAGTGACAGGAGATCCGCTCTATACAAGCTACCGGAAATTTAAAATGCCCTTGCCGTCGTACGTGTGCATATACCTCTATACATCGCGTGCAACAACGCGAGTTTTTCAAGTATCACTTCGCCGAGTGCACGTGTGCATTGTTAATTCTTGTTGTTCTCCCTGCAAAAACTCGTAATTATTCCTTAGCGCGTACGCGTCGACTGAACAAACTAATTAAGTTCCTTTAATGCCGGTCTCTCGGCATTAATCACCGCGCCGTCCCCAATTTGTATGCACGAGCTTTTGGAATTTATTAATTCAACCAAGTCGCACTTCAAATAAGTTTTCAATGTAAGCCCAAGGTGGAGTCTACCTCGACTTTGGCTCTATTCACGGGATTGACATGTGTATTCACACGAGTTGGGGGGCGCGCGCGCAGAGCTTTCGAGTGCGCGCCAGCATATTTCTCACTTTAAAGACAGACGTGCGCGAGAGTGGCAGTATAGTCCTCTTTTCCCTCCCTCTCACGCAAACTTTTGCTCGAAATTCGCAAAAATTCGTCGCGAGTGTGCATTAGAGCGAAATCGCTAGTTGCATAACGGCACACCGCTGCGCTTTCGCTTGCTCGAGTCTTCTTTTTTTTTGTCTCCTTTTCCTTTTTTCTCTCTTTTTTTTTTTTATTTTCGCATTGTCGATAATGGAATTTTCGCAAACGCGAGCTTTTCTCGCGCTCGCGCGCTGCAGGATTTGGATTATTTCTGGGTTAATTTTACTTTGGCACTGTACCGTTAGTAGTCCGTAAATCATTTGGATTTTATGTTTCGCCGGTGCTAACGAGAGGCACTGCATTTTTATCGCCTCGGCCAAATGTCCATTTCTTTCGTTACATAAATTTATACAAACTGGTTTTATCTCGAAAAAAAACAGTTATCACTTTTTTGCCGCCTAGTTTCTCGTTATTTAATATTTTTCGAAAAATCATTTAGCAACACTATTGAAATTTCATTTTAAAAACAAACAAATTTTTGTTACAGGTGAGAACGAGTTTCATTAATCGAACGCCCGAAATGCAATTATTTTCATACCTGCGCACCCGGTGAGTTTGATTAATCTTCTCATCAACTTGTTCGATTTGCCCACGCGGAATACTTTCTTTTAGCGAAAAATTGTAACGAGTCGACGCGAATAAGACTAACGAGGAGACAATGTGCGAGAGAGAGTCCTTATCGCGTTTATCGTCGGGGCTAAATGCGCTCAAGACTAAGCGAGTAACAAGCAAAAGAGGGGATATGCCGCATAAAACGGGTAATTAACGCCGCGGTCAGGTCGACGATGGCTTTTGGAGGGCTTCCAAACCCTTGGAAATTTACCCGAGACCGCCAATGCCGTACAATCTACAAACCATATAGCTCGCTTGGCAAAGAGCATTCGCCATTTGTCGGGAGAGTCGATCCACTCGGACTTTACCAAGAGCTTACCAATTTTTCGGTATAGTGTACTAAATTTCCAAAGCGATGTTATTCAATGAAGGATAAAACGCTCGAGTATACGAGTGTGTAAGGAGGCGAATCTAAAATTAATAAAAGATCGAACTAGCCGTCAAAAACAAGTCCGAGCGGCGAACTTCAAAAACTTTGACGTTCCGAACTTTTCCGATTCTCGGCTACTACGCCGCGGCGCAAAACATAACATTAGCGACTTTTTTTCGCCGAATATTTCCAAACGACGTAATAACGCAGCATTGTAAATTTGGCGTTATCGATTAAGTTGATACTGCGATCGTTAAAACAACCCCCTCCAAAATTTTTATGACTCGTTACACCAGCGACGAAATCAGCGCTCACTTCTCAAACAGTTTTTCCCCTTTATCTTCGCGATTCTTTCGTACTCCCCCGGAACAGAAACAGATCGTTTGCTACGAAAGTTCGATTGAAAAGTATGCCGAACTCTCGTTTCTCTCTCTCTCTCTCTCTCTCTCTCTCTCTCTCTCTCTCTCTCTGCCGCGGAGTCAGTTAATAAAGCTATACAAGCTGCAAGTGGATTTTTATTCTTTTGGTCAGCGAGATATAATCCTGCAACTTTTGCCATTAACAATCTAAGGCTGGATGGCTGTTTTGAAACAGCGCGCACTCGAAAAATCATAAATCTCGAGAATCGAACGAATAAGCTGCGAGACGCTTATAAATCATCGCGATCGATCAATCATCCCCCCTTGGCTACATATAGCCGCGATAGATTTTAAAAATCCCTCCTTACACGGCTCGCTGTGTTTAATATCCGGCCAAATCCCGAAACTAAATCCATCCAACCTATTTTGCCGCTTGGAAGGCAAACATTTTTCCCGCAGCGAAAGCTCAGCGGAAAATTTCAAATAAAAATAATACAAAAACTGCACCGAGTCCGGGGGTAGGGGGGGGGAGCCTTCTCCGGTCAACCGCGTCGTTTTCCGCGCCATTATCCGCGAGCGAGCGAGAGAGAAGAGCCCTCGCGTGCATTCCCGACTATTTTTAGATGCCGAGTCAATAAACTCGCTGGATTATTGAATGTGCTTGTGCGGGGCACATGCGTATGTACACAATATATGGAACAGACCAGCCCAAGCGCTGGAGGATGAGAGAGAGAGAGAGAGAGAATAATCGATACATACGTGCCGCGGAGCGTTGCGGAGATTTTAGCGCTTGGTAACACTTGCGCGCTTGTATTCCCAAGATGTGTGCGCGTGTTAAACACATCCGATGAAAGGAGATGTAGAATTAATCAAGCCGCAATAATCCGGATATGCCGCTTACAGCTAAGTCAAAGTCCGCTTCGTTAACTCACGAATATTCTCTCTCTCTCTCTCTCTCTCTCTCTCTTGCGTCGCTGAATCGCTTGAAAATCGCCCAAGGACAGAGAATTTGTGAAATACCGATCCATTATGAAAAAAAATTAAACGTAAATCTAAATGAAATTTAGTGAGACATAATCCCAGAGAAATTTGTCGCTGCGCGATTGTTAATGTAGAACCAAACGCGAGAGAAATACATAACGAGGAAGGTACTTGGCGCTTTATTATGAATACACATTAAATTTATCGTCGGGTTCAGAGAAGAGAGTTGACGCCAAGTTTGAGCTATTCCTCCACAAAGGACGATGCCGCTCCTGGGTGTATTCTTGATACGCCCGAGAAATCTTCCTTCGCGTTTAATTAATAGACGTAAACTCGCTTTGCCCTGGCTCTCTCGTCACTCTCCTCTTGCTAAATGAAATAATTACCCTGCTTGCATCGCAGCAAAATCACAATCGAATTAATAATCCCAGTGGGGTCGGGGGGCATCGTTACAGAACCGAGGATTTCCACAGACACGTAACCGCGCATCCTTGACAACCAAGTCCATGCCCCGGGAGTAGTCGATATAGCTCAGGAGCTGCGATAAATCAGAAAGTCGGGTTTTCATTTTGCCTCGTAGCGATCCATCACCGAAGGCCAGCTCTGCGGGCGAGGAGAATGGAGTCGGATAGCGTCGGTCTTGGTAAAGAGCCCCGGCAGCAGACACATATCCGAAGCTGCCTTTTAAAAACATTTCAGTCTCCTGATAAATACATTTCTATATCGGATTACCAATGGCCCGTGAGTTGTTGTTGTCGTTGTCGTTTCCCCCGCTATACACATCCTTTATTGCTCGGCGGAAATAATCGCGATCCGATATAACCCCTTATCCTTAATTTTTTTTCTGTCTACCTCCCCAAACGTACACCAACATATATAAGTGTACGGAGAAACTCGATCGGGTATTAAATAAAGCCGGTAATAGCCGCAGGGCAGTCGTAAAAGCGGAATATTGCGCAGTCGCAAGCTCAGCATGAAATCCCTCGTCTAGTAATCGCCTTGTAAATTATCGACGAAGAGCCGATGTTGCGCGTAAACACAATAGTCTAAAAACGTCATGCATAAAATCTCAAACTTACATATAACGCTCTACTCGAGCAACCTCTCTCTCTCTCTCTCTTCCTCATAATTATCCCATTGGAATCGAGCGAGCTTAATTGGCCAGGCGCGCTCGCGCGATTTCCTTGTCGGGGCTATTTAACGCCCGGGTTCCTTTGATACTCGACAGACTACTCGATTGCCAATCTGGGATTAGTCGGTGATCAGCGCGGTTTGGCCACTTTACTTTGCACTTCAGCCACCCTCCTCTGGTGGAAGGCTATTTTGATTGCGCCGGCGAGGAAAAAAGCTCCGGCAAACGACCGCGCGCTCATTTTATAACCGTCCGGTAATTATAGTCCGATCGAGCGCATTACCTCCGTGTATAATACGATATCCAGTTCGATTTGTCGAGCGCTCATTAGATAAGCTCTACGTGGCCACGTGACATCAGAACTGTGCGGCCGCTGCTATTTAGTACACCCACCTACTACGCCTTAATCATCTGACACGATTATTACCATAGTTATAGTCGCAAGTTTTTCGCCTTCTTATTCAGCATTTTTCACCGGCTCCGGTTATTACAACGAGGTGAAAATCGTCGGAGAAGTTTAGTTTGGCCTTTCGCGAGAAAAGGGAGGGAGGGCGCGTGTATACGAGTAAGTTAGGTAAGCCGGGCTGATTAATGCGCGTCCGTTGTTTTAAACTTTCTTTAGCCCGCGCAAATACTAATACTCATATACCCGAATTCATCCCCTCTCCAACTACAGCGCAAATGTTTGTGTCTGTGTGTGTGTGTGTGTGTGCTAAGGCAAAATTTGTTTATGTACGCGGCTGGAAGTAAAGGGCGCGTGGGGGCTTATTCTCCCGGATAAACAGGGAATAAAAATAAATTTAATCAGACCGCGTATACAGCGAGGCTCTTTGCAGTTTCCTCGCGCGCCAGTTTCTTTAGCTTCCCTTTATTTACAGCCGAAACACAGAGCCGCGCGCGGCGCAGCACTACGTGCGCTTTCCCTATAATCGACGCCTCGTCGATTCTCTTTCTCACGGCAGCATTACGACGCATTCGCGAGGTCTTTTCTCTCAGAAAAAAAAACAACGAGGGAAAGAAATACAAAGAGATTGAGCCGACGAAAACAGTGGAGGGGAGAGCACGTGCGTAGTGATGTAAATATTCCAGGATTATCGCGCTACAGAGAGGAGCTTGCACGTACGCTGCTGGATATATAATGCCGAGCAGATATGCGCTTTGAGAGTGTATATAGATAGTTCCAGAGAGCGAAAGAGAAAGAGAGAGAGAGAGAGAGAGAGAGAGAGGGAGCTTTCCCAGTCGATGTCAGAAAATTAAATATGGATCGACGAGAGGCTGGCGCTTGAAAAATCGTTCTCTCCCTCCCAACCTCCCCCACTACTGCTCCGACAGTCTTGCTCGATCCTGATTTTCCTCGGATAAAGAGATTCCCTTATGGTTTCACTCAAGCAGCTCTTACGTCTTAGCCGACATGATAAATATGCGAGACCCCCTCTTACCTTGACGCCATAAAGTCTTCCGAATCTTGTTCCCAGCCCATCTTTCTCTCGTTATGTTTTTTTTTTTTTTTTTTTTGAAAAATTATTCTCGGAGCTTTTTAAAAGTCAGTGATCCGAAAATCCTCGTACGATGCTCGCGCGCCGTTGCAAATCATTCTTCAATCAGTGAAAAACCTCGACGTCTGTCAAGGAAGACAAATAATCCAGTTTTGCAGGTGGAATTGTTTATCGCCCCTCTCTCGCGAAACGCGTATTTGATTGCGAATTTCGCGGAGAAGCGAATATCCGTGAAAACTCTGTCGTCTGTCTTATAAATCACAGCGAGATATTTGCCACACTGTCTGTTGTTTGCCCGTTATTACACTTTTCCCTGAACTTTTGTAGCCGAGTCTTCTGCACATCAACAAATATACAAGATACAATTGAAAATTATTTCCTCGTTAGTGTAGAGCTTGCGTTTAATACTTGGCAATCGATCATCGTAGCGTCCTACAATTTTTCGTAATGGACGAGAGAGAGGAAAAGAGAGCTCATGTCAATTGGTTTGAAAATTCAGTCTTGTGCGGACTCCAATCGAGCGTCATAAGACGACGTGGCGGTTGGCCGTTGGTCGTGAAAAGCAGGAGAGGTAAGAGAGGGTAAACTTTTAAAAGCCATTTATCAAGAATTCAATAAAACAGACTGCTCGCTAACCTGCGCGGTAAGCCTCCTCTGGCTGGTTTAAATTAAATCTGCATAGTGACACAGGGCCGCTATAGCGAGAGAGACGGAGCGAAACGGAGATAGATTATTGCAGTGGTAGTGTAGAGGCCCTTGGTTAATGTGCAAGCGCCCTACACGAGAGAGCGTTGATTGAGGCCACTTATGTGTGGGTGAGCGAGAGCCATTTGAATGAAAAATTTTAACGTGTGTGCTCACTCTCTCTCTCTCTCTCTCTCTCTCTCTCTCTCTCTCTCTCTTCTTTTTTTTCTCTCTCTTTCTCTTCCGCTAGTGAGCGCAAATTTCGAGAGCTTCCTTTCAGCCCTTTTGCTTGGGGTAATGTAAGCGCGACCTACCTCCTCTTGGATCCGCAATTCAGGGTAATTTTAGAATTTCTTGTATTCGTAACATCTACAACTTTGCTTCTCGCTACTACATCTGCGTGGAAAAAAAATGTTTTTTTTTCTTGGGCGGCTTGTTGTTATTCTTGCAAAATTTTTATGAAATTTTTTTTTAATTTTGAAAATGACTTGAAATTACAATTTTAATGTTTCCATTGCCCTTTTTTAAACCAGATTAGAGTTTGTAATGGCGTTTCATTTATTTAAACACTCTCGTTTGGATACGAAGCCAAGAAAGAATTGCTTTTAAATACGAGATCATATTTATTTACGAAGTAAAATTAATCGGATTGAACAAGAAACTTTCTCGATTTAAAGTGGGAAATAAAAGGTAAGCCGATACACACAGCTCTAAATCTAAGATAAAATTTACCGGCGCGAAAGAGAATGGCGCGCGTCTGCTTAATGCGAGCAGTGTAAAAAATGTAAAATCGATCTGCGCCGGAAATTCACGTGGGAGCAAAAAGTGGCAAAAGAGAGAAGGAAAAATCGAAGCAAAAGAAAGAAGACGCCGCAGCGGTAAACAAAAAGCAACGCCGGTGTCGCGTCAGACCCTCGGGATCATCGATACGACGACTAATTTCTTCATTTCTCACCAGGCTGGCAGAGAGAGCTGGGATTAACCAAGCCGGATATCCTGTTTACACGCGGCAAAGAAAAAAAGTATCTACCGGTATATAGTTTTAAAATTGACGTCAGCTTTGCTTCTTCGTGTTCCTTTGTAGAATAAAACAAGTTTTATGCAATCGAGAAAATTTTTCTCGATTGGATAAGAAATGAAACTTTTTTTTCATAGCTTTTTCTACCTTTTAAATTATATTCGTTATACCGAGCACCCTTTGAACGAGAGAGCATTAATTTTAATTGGAAAGATTAAAATAGAAAATGCTCATACGTACGAAAGAACGCGTATAAATAGACTTTCGGTCTGCTTTCGTGCTATTTTCATAATTTTTGTCGAGCACCGAATTTTAATTAGTGAAAAGAAAATTTTTGCCTAAACTTACACGTGTCAAATGTTTATTTTTGCTTCTAAATTTTTCCTACATCTACAGAATTACCGTTCTAATTAATTTATCTTCACTAATTTTTTTGTAGTATGATATGTTTAGTATTAAAACGAATTCACCAGACAGTCTATTTTTACGTTATTTTATTATTCAGAAATTTATGACAACTTTAGTCTTGTTTATACATCATTGAGATTGACGTGCTAAAATTTGCACTGTAAAAAATGTATCACTGAAATTCGCTTCTACGGGAAATTGAAATATAAAATCTTTGGACAACGATACTGTCAGTCGATTCGTTCTACCTTTATCGCGAAACTACAATTCTCGTACGCATAAAAAATTGACTTTATTTCTTCTTTCAACGCGAAAATAGTCAAGCTAAAAGAGTTCAACGTTTTGAAAATACTGCCATTTTCCGGAACGATTTCCAAAATCTAGCAATAGCGCAAGAATCACGAGCCGTTTCTCGTGATCGAGCTTGAATATCGAAAAGAATGACTCGCACACGTCACGCGTGACCCAAGTGATGGGGTCATACGCCAAGTGCAAAAGAAGAGCAAGATGTTAAAGTCGAACAAGGGCGGCGAGCGAGTGTAGCGGGAAAAATACAGCAAATGATCTCTGACAGGCTGGAGGAAAAAATGGCGTGCATCGTTCGGGGCGAGAAAGCAGCAAATGTTGGGTGGGGGGGGGGGGACGGGCGAAACTTTGAACTCGCGCCAGGGAATTCTTCGCGCTCAAATTCCGAGGGAGAACTTCCTGCTCGATTTTTCCTTCTTCTTCTTCGCGCCTTACGTAAGCTTCGCCTGCCAAGAGGAAGAATTGCAATGCTTTTCCTTCTGCCCCCTGCACCGAAGTTTCTCTCTCGGCCGCTACACGTTCATTTGTCCGCAACATATCTTGTCAAGAGGCTGTCGAGGTAATTGCACGTTTGGCATTGTTGCACACAGTGTTTTGGCTGCAACATTTTTTGAGCGTTTGCCAATTAAAATTTGTTGCTGCTTCGTTTGTTTCTCTCTCTCTCTCTTTTTTTGTTTTCATACTTTTTCGTCGCGAATAAATTTCTCCTCGTGGATTTGTCGACGATGATAAAGTGGCACGGCCGGGATATCCTGCGCTCGAGATAGACGTTATATACGTTCGAAAATATAAATGTTTATCGAGGGAAATGAAATATTCGCCGTTTCGTATTACTTGAAAGACTTGCCTCAAAGTGAAATCCTGAAATCTCGTTTGAAAGAAAAAAAGAAAGTAGAAGGCATAAAACAGAAAGGATAATTTAGTAATATCAAAAAGTTATCTCAAAGTAATCCAAATGCGCTTGGAGAAAATAAGTTTTACAGATAAACTTTATTCATCCCGGCCCTTTCCTCAACGTCTTTGCACAGCGTGCTCGAGCTTAACTGTTTAATTCATTCTCCGCGTTCGCGAACTATCCGCGCGTTTATCGCGATAGTGTTGCGCCTATAAGCCCAATTATTCCATTCGTCATTACCTCGTTTCGGCCTTTGATTCGTACTCGCGCAGAGGAGGCGTGAAACAGGTATACGTTTGTCGCTATAACCAACGGCCGACGTTCAGCCGTCGTACAACTATAAAATTCAATTTTCCTCCATGACGCTCGATCGGATTATTCTATAGACTCGAGGAAAATACAGCCGCGCGTCCCCTAACGTCTCAAGCAAGTTCGCGGGGGGTGCATCGATATCCCCGGCGCTTGCGATAATTATACACGCGAGCAACACGTTATCTCTCGCGCGCTCGCATATATCAGGCATCACGCGCGTATCTGCATTGCTCTATTAGCCGGCACCGCGATATCGAATCATAAGACCCGACAGACGTCTCCGGCGCGTCGGGGGGGCTCTCGCTAACGGCCCTCTTAATAACCGTCGCTCGCGTCTATTAACCCACTTGGACTAGCGGCTGCGACATCCTCGAGGATCCTCCGAATATATGCGCGAGGCCCTTATCGCCCCGACGGCTCCGAGTGCCGTTAACCGTGAGAGGGAGAGAGAGAGAGGCGCGCGCCCGGGGCTTGACGCTAATTTCGAGGACTCCGCTCTCTGCGCGTATACATATAGATATGCACGTGTATACGTACGCGGCTGAAATAGCCCAGAGACCAGCAGCTGCTGCTGCTTCTATTGCAGCGCGCCGCCTAGGAAACGTTTAATGTAATGAGTTTTTTGCTGCCGGAGATAATGCGGCTGATGGAGGAGAAGGGGGTGAGAATAGCTCGGTGCTTTTCCGGGCGCCTTTTTTAAATGCATACCCGTTTCGCTCTATCGCCGCGGCGAGGAAAAAGGTTTAACGGCTGAGCGCGCTAAGCGCAGCGTTTATTAGCCTCGAATGGATGCTT
Organism: Anagyrus pseudococci; assembly: GCA_030522585.1. NCBI lineage: Eukaryota > Metazoa > Arthropoda > Insecta > Hymenoptera > Encyrtidae > Anagyrus > Anagyrus pseudococci. The sequence continues at coordinate 22,191 of JAPYYQ010000210.1, forward strand.
CTTTGAAAGCTCTCACGTGGCTAAGCTGAAGCGTGCGTGGGTGCGTGGCGTAGGCAACGGCTCAACGAGCTTGCTCGAGAGCGATCGGTGCAGGACGATGATCGAAAATAGAGCTCCGTATCGTGCGCGAGGCCTACGACGACGCCCACTCTCTGTATCCTCATCGTTGAATTATCGAATACCGATTATGAGTGTCAAACGGTCTTTTTTTTTTATTTTTTAATTCCAAGCCTGTCTGACGTAAGCTCGAGCGAGAGTAGCAAGTTGACGTAACCCTTTTCTCTCTCTCTCTCATTTTCTCTTCCTCTCTCGCACGCCTAGTTTGAAACCGCAGCTTCGCGGTCAAAACCCACAGCTAGAGCGTGAGAGCAAAGGAAAGTCGAGGGGGTGGGTGTTGAATTCTACTCACTGACGAGTCTCGCCGAATGTTCGCCACCGTTGCGTCCGTGTACGCAGCCACTACATAAACATTTCCCGCGCTCTGTGCATTTCTCCCTCTCTTTCGCTCTCGCGTGATTGCGCGCGGCTCTTTCTCTTTCGCGTCCTCCGACCCTCCATCCCCCCCCCTCTCTCGTCCAAACTCTTCAGAGGCTCTCTTAATGTTCGTCTGAGTGGCCACTGGCCAACTTTGTCCTTTCAATTATCAAGGGCTCTTCAGCCCAGCGCGTAACTATGTATGTGCTATTAAAATTCCCAATTTTCCAGCGACTACTTGATTAACGCGCTCCTCCTCGCTCTTCGTTTGCCTGGCAATTATTCGGACGCGCGCGCGCGCGCGCCTCCCCCCTGTGAAAGATATACAGATGCTCGTGTATGCGTATAGTCTCTGTGTATGTCCGTTGAAATTTCGGCAGTGGAACGTTAAGTACGAAAAGTTACCATGGAATAAGGATAGAAAGCCTCTTTTTTACGATTAAGTAGATAAAGTCAGCGTATGGTCGGACATCGGCGGGTTTTTTCTCAAACGCGCTTAAACACCAAGCTAATGGGATTCGCGGCTAGTTGAGAGACTAAGCTCGTGTGTGTGTGTGTGTGTGTGTGTGCGCGCGCGTGTATACAGTATGCTGCGCACTCTACAAATGACTCTTGGAAGTGCGTCAAGTCCATCCACTCGAAACGCAGCAGCAGCAGTAGCTCTCGGTATGCGCTTTTCCAATTTCTCCCCCTCCACGTTGCACTGTTCAGTTCTCTGACGTCAAAGACTCGACAGAGAAAGCAAGTGAGAGAGAGAGAGAGAGAGAGAGAGAGAGAGAGACAGAGAGAGAGAGAGAGGAGGGGAGAGAGGATTGCGCGTGCGTGCTAGTGGGGTTAATGCGGCAAGCTTTTTCGATTCCCCTCCGCTTACTTTGAGCGAATATTGGATAACCTACGCTAGATGAGCGTGTGGCGCGCGTGTGTGTGTGTGTGTGTTCCGCGGCACTGCACAAAGAATTCAAAAGCCTCTGTCCAAATTCGATCGGCCAGATCAAATCTACTAATCATCGAGAGTTTTTTGTTTCTCCTAAGCGCGTCCCCGCGGCTTTAATTCGGCGGATGGCTCGATTGATTTTCTGTTTTTTCTTTTCCGCGAGAGAGACGAAGGTTGAAATGTAAAAGCCTCTAGCTGGACCAGCTGCCGAGGTCGACGTTAGTTTGCCCGGAACTATGTTTTATTCATGCCGAGCGTCTGCTGGACCCTGCGAAATCTCGCGGGGGTGGAGCGGAAGTTGCGTATTTGACTTTAAGCACGAGGCTTGATTGATTTTGCTGTTGGCGGTGTTTCTTTTGCCAGAGCGAATCGTACGTTGTGTGTGCGTTCCCGAAAAAAAAAAGAAGAAAAGCGAAAAAAATAAATTCATGGCCGAGCGTGCGGTCGCAAAATAAAAAAGTTCGGAGCTTTCTGGAAAACTTTGGCTTAGCTGGTGTTTTTTCGACTTTTTTCGGGGGGAGGGGGGGGAGTAGAGGGTATTGGAAAATTTATGGATAGTATTGGAAGCTTCGCCGATGGTGATATAGAGTGGCGCAGGGGGGGCTAAGGTTTAGTTTCGAAAAATATCTCGATACTCTAGTGTTGGATTGTTTTGCAATAGATTGTATTGGCAAATTTGATATCCAAACAATAGGCATTTAAAAAAAAAAGGAAAACCCGGTTTTAGAGGTATATCAAGTGAAAGGTGAATCGAGTTAATTTCAAATATTTTTAAATCGGCACACTCGAGGTGCATTCGGTCATACAAAGTTTATGTGCACACGCGGTATCTCTCGTCGCGCGTGCATTTACACGTATTCATTTTTTTTTGTTCGCCCCTTTTCATCGCATAGATGATAATGCGCGTATTTGTTCTATAAGCGAAGGCACGATGAGATTTATGAAAGCCGGATGGGCAAAGTGACGATTTATTTTGCGCGCACGCAAAAGCGCCAGAGACAGAGAGGCGCGCTCGCGGTGCACGGCTTTATTTTTGTCTACTATTTCAACCGTATTATGCCGCGAGTTTGCCTCTCCCGCTCATCTCTTTCTCCCCGTTGTTATAATTATAACAATCGAAATATTACTTTTCCGCGCTTTTCGATTAAGTACGTTAATAACGAAATTTCGTTACGATAAAAAAAAATGTTCCACGCTTTTGCGCGTCACTTTTACGTTCATACGCTTTTTATAATAACCACTCGACATTAATATGCACGTTTATCCTGATGAACAAAGCCAAAATTACAATACACTGAATTAAAACGCCTTCTCTGGCCAACTGTACACCAAAGCTACCGCGCATATGAGAATTTTAATCAAGATCTCATAAAACAACCGATCGTAAAAAGCCAATACTCGAGCGAAAAAAACGGCATCCCCCAACGCTAAAAACTAAATCTTTCTCATCGACATCTGAACAAAACGTATGCGTACTCGAACGTAATTTGCCAGTCGATAACCCTGCCGTCGAGGCTAGCATCCGATCGCTAGATAATCGCATCGCGGATCATAGACCTGGCGATGAATAAAAGATGACGGCTAGAGCTAATGCGCGAATTTATGGAGAGAGAAAGAGAGAGAAGCCAGGCCTTCATTTCCGGCCCTTCTTGCGTCTCGTTCTTCTCGGCTGCCCCGTCAGCTGATAGCTTTTTGCCCCTGGCAGCAAACGATATCTCCTATAGCCCCGCCCGCGCGACGCGACCCTTTTTTCGTCACGCGCCCTTTTTATGCTCGAGACTCGCCGTCTGACGCTTGATTTATCGTTCCTCCGAGCCGCGGCGGCCGTTCTAAAGTGTCGCCGATGGTTTTAGCGCTTTTAAAAAGGCTAGACCAGCTGCTGATTTATGGAACGAGCTGGCGAGAGAGAGCGGGGCCCAACTTTCGTATATGGCCGGTACGTGGAGAGCCGATTTCCGGCGCAGGCCTCGGGATTACGGGGAGAGTCGTTTGACCAACTATTCGAACGTTCATATTGAATTTTTCAATTACTTTTCTTGCGAGAGTTACACACCAGCCCTTTGAGCGAATTGATCCTTACCGAATGTACGACGTCGGATTCGCTTGGATATGAAATTTTCTTTGAATTACTTTTTTTTAGCGAAATTGGAGCTGGGGAGTTCGCCGTGGAATTGGAAATGCTAAAAACGTTGAATGTATATATAGATTTTTCGAATGTTTACGCGGAGCCTTGAATAAATTAATACGTCAAAGAATTTGAAAGTCACTTTGTACGCGTGCTTTTGCTATATTCAGGTGCCTTTATTCGATATGCAGAGAAATTTCTACGAACCTTCTGATATATATTATTGTGTAATTCAAAATACACAATACATGAATACATATAAGCATACAATATTAAATTATACCAATAACATATTTTTCAACGGTGTCCGAGTTATTACAATTATTTCAACGTACAAACACGCCGTGAAAATTAATTTTATTTAAAAATATTTAATAACGGAGTTCAAAGGATTGAGATTATTTGATTTTTAAAAATTACACACGTCAATCTCACATTTTCAAAAGCATTTTTAAAGCGCAGCCACAAATTATACTTTTTTTCTCGTCATTTATTGATCAAACTTATTCGTATAATAAAAAGATTCCCAAGCCATTAAAAAAGCCCTACTCAAACCCGACAACAATGAATCATCAGCTCATCTCATCGCCGACATTAAAAACTCGAGGAATTTAAAGATATTCAAGTGTTCAGCAGGCCATTATCCTAACGCAGTCTCGTTTGATTTTTAACGTTGCAGTGAGCTCCGTAGGCTTAGGCCGTAGTTAAGCCGAGGAATGGAGGGCTCGTGGCAGTGGGAGCAGCGTGAGCACTGCCATAAATTTCTGCTCGAGCTCTTGAGGTGCGCAACGCCGACGACGACTACTACAACTACCACTACTACGCAGGAGCAGACAGTCAAGCAGGCTGCGAGTAAGTCTCATTTTCCCTTTGACGCTCTGTACGCCAACGCAAGCCTTTTCTACTCTTCCGCGTAAATATATTGTAACTTTAGCCAAGTTGAATACTTAACCGTCGAACTACCTTCTTCTCTATAATGCTATAGCTGTCTATTAAAGTCACTTTGTTCTTCAATTTTGATAATTGTCTGACATCATGCGTCTTATGATGTTCTCGAGATTATTTTTCTTTTTTTTCTTCGTTAACCATTGAGATACCTTTATTTTTTTTTTTCGTTCGATCGAATTAATTGGGTTGAAGTTTAACAGGTTTTATATAAAGACTTAACGCGATAGCAAGGGTGTAGAGCAGGATTCGATGCAGGAGTCGTTATTCCGTGCCATTAAATTATTTCAATTTTAATTAAGCTTTGCAAACTAATTTTACCGACCAAATATCTCTTTTAAGATCCGTTACGTTCGACGATATTGCCACCCCCTCCCTCTCCCTTTTTTCCTCTGGCTTTTCTCACTTTGCGCTGTTTCACACCAAGACCAGAATGGGCTTTCATTTAAAAGCGAATCCCTATTCCCAAGTCTCCTCGTTATTAAATCTCGCTTTTATCGTTTCCAAAACGATTATTAAACACTTTGAAATAAAGCAGAAAAAAAAGAAAAAATTCAAAGAAAAAGAAAAAGAAAGGAAAAAAAAAGTAAAACAGAATGGCTTTCTTTAGTAAATAGAAAAAGCTTATTGTTAAACGAGCGACTAATTTTTTCTATGGCCAGATGAAGGAATCAGCAGCGAGGTGTACGAGTGCATCAGGAGGCTACAGGCTTATTATCAGCGCTATCAGCAGTATCAGCAGAAGAAAAAGCCAAAGTACCGGGTCAAGGTATCAGAGGTTGGCTGGTCGATAGCGTCAAGCACGAGGAGGAGGAGAACGGCGGTGCCGTGGTCAACAACGAAGACAACGAGAAGGACGAAGCTGGCTGAGCGAACGACGTTGGGCTGCGCGTATGATGGGCTCGAGGCGACGACGGGCCCGCGATCCCAGGCTCTCGTTCTGTGCCACTGAGCGATGCGCGTAGTTGGGGCCGAGGCCCAGCTAGTGAGCATGTGGCTCACTAGAGAATGAAGAAGCAAAACGTCCGGACTATATCGTTGATCGTCTGCACGTTTACCTACCTCCTCATTGGCGCAGCAATCTTCGACGTACTCGAGTCCGAGACGGAGAAACGACGCAAGGAAGCTCTCGACGGTCAGACAGCTTTATCTATTTCTTCCTATATTTATTATTATTTTTTCATTAATTGAGCTAATTTGACTTATTTGATTTACCGTTTAATTTGATTAGAGTTTGATTACACAACTGAAGTGCGTGCGTGATTGCAGAGTCGAGTAGCTTATTCAGAGAGTCTCGATGTACCTGCTTAGCATAATGGGATATTTTCACAAAATTAGCCACGCGAAAGCTCGGTTTCAACGACATTTGTGTAAAGTGTCCAGGTGCTCCATCTTTGAATTAAAATCGATTACGATTTAATATGAATAGCGCACGTTATAACGCGAAGCGCGAATAAAATGCGCTTTAAAAATTCCACTGGCTCCTCGATAAAAATTCGAAGAGCCGGGGGGATATGGCTGTCGGCCAAATTTCTCGATCGGAAAAAGGCCAAAGACACTCGTCGTATACCTCCTGCGCGCGAATGCACCGTGTTCTCTGCGCTGAACTCGAGCAAGCTGTATAACTGAATTTCTCTCTTTTTAACGGAATATAGAACTCGAAGGGACTTTATTAGTCGTCGATTTGCTCCGCATTATTTTAATGCCAACATCGGAAAATTCGCTCTCTCTCTCGGGATATTTTAATCGGTCGCTGATGCAAAATCGATGATTGCGCTCGACTTCTTAATCGGCATTGCATAATTAAGCAATTTTCCAAACTGACAACGGAAATGTCGTTTGCGTTACGCAAATACTTTGGCCTTTTTTTATTCTACTCTCAAATGCAGAGACACGAGAATGATAAAATTTTCGTTTTATCGCGCAAACCTTTCGACAATAAAAGAATTTGCAAGTAAACGCGTATAAGACTCGGATATAAAACTTGACAAAGTTTAAATTAAAAAAGTTGGCTGGAGCGTTGAGAAAAAAAAAGTTGGATTAATTAAAAATGCATGCTTATCGCGCAAAAATCCGCCGATGTTTGCTCAATTTACTCAGCTCGACCATACACTACAGGTACAAAAAGAAAAGAGAGAGAGAAAAATTCGTTATTCTACTTTACAGCCATTGAAAGAATGATCAAGCGCAAGTACAATATAAGCGATGACGATTACAAAATCTTGGAAACGGTCGTGCTGAAGACGGAACCCCATAAGGCCGGCCAGCAGTGGAAGTTCGCCGGGGCGTTTTACTACGCCATCACCGTGCTCACGACCATAGGTAAAAACTAAGTCAAAAACAAATCGAAATGACCAATATAGCTGATCAGATCGAACTTACGCTAACGATTTCTAAAATTTCTACAGGCTACGGGCACTCGACGCCGAACACTATAGGCGGCAAGCTGTTCACCATGTTCTACGCGATAATCGGCATACCGCTCGGCCTCGTCATGTTCCAGAGCATAGGCGAGCGGTTAAACAAGTTCTCCTCGGTCGTCATACGCAACGTCAAGCGGCTCCTCAACTGCAAAAACGTCGAGGTAAGAATCATCCGGCGCATTTGCGCGCTTATTATTCCCGGCTTCGTTAAGCATTCCCTCTCTCTCTCTCTGCGGAGAGCTATAGCCTTACAGTATTCTACCGCGAAATTTCTCGCCTGCCAAGGGAGCTCCGCGGAATAATTTATCCTCGGGATCCCCACGCACGCCGTTATGCGTGTGTACTATAATAACGGAAGCCCGCGCAACCGCGCGTATTAACGGCATTCAGAATTAAGCCGAGACTTTTCTCGCCGCCGCGCGGTAAATTAAGTGGCATAAGGGGAAAAACTAAAAGAGATTAAAATTGTCAGGCCTCGGAGATCAATCTGATCTGCGTGGTGACGACGCTGTCGATCCTGACGATCGCCGGCGGTGCAGCTGCGTTTTCCCGCTACGAGGGCTGGTCGTACTTCGACTCGGTCTACTACTGCTTCATCACCCTGACGACGATCGGCTTCGGCGACATGGTGGCCCTGCAGAAGGACAACGCCCTCGACGACAAGCCCGAGTACGTCATGTTCGCCCTGATCTTCATCCTCTTCGGCCTGGCGATCGTAGCCGCCTCGCTGAATCTCCTCGTGCTCAGATTCGTCACGATGAACACGGAGGACGAGAGGCGAGACGAGGCCGAAGCCCTGCAGGTAAAAGTTAATGCCTATACACTTTTGTCGTGTCTACTTTCGAACGTGTGTAACGGTGTAATTTGTGGGGTACAGGCGGCGCAGGGTGCGGTGCGTCTGGAGGGCGACGTGATAACGGCCAACGGCTCGATCCTCTCGGGCCAGCTGGGGACGCAAGGCGACACGGTCTCGCTGGACGACGACGTGTCGGTGTGCAGCTGCCGCTGCAGCGGCTTCTACAAGAAGCACCGCAGGCCCCGCTTCACCGTGCGCCGCTCGCCCGGCAAGATATCCCACTTGCTGCCGATGCAGCCCCTACACCCGAGCAGCTCGCTCGACGACGAGACGACCACGCCCGATTACGACGACTACGAGCAGCCCCTGCCCGGGCACCACTACCACCACCAGCACCACGAGCAGCTCGTCGACACGGGCACGCTGCGGGTCATCGGCCATCACCGGCACGAGATCGCCGCCGAGCTCATCGAACTGCCGGAGCACGAGTACGCGATGCGGCCGCCCTCGCTCGCGCCCCTCCTACAGCTCACGCCCATCTACCAGAGCCGGGCCAGCATCTGATCGGCCCTCGGGACGGACGGCCAGCCGCGCCGGGATTCGGTCTAGTCCCCGCCGCTAACCCCCAGCCACCCGCCGTTCATCGCCATTGCACTATGTACCATGACGCGCGCGCTATACCACCGCAGCCTCTGCACTACGAAGGAAGAGAGAGAGAGAGAGAGAGAGATGGACAGGGAAAAACCGCCGGGGAAATTCACAGCCGGATGGCTTCGTTTCGGGTTTTCCGACTTTTCCGAACAGTCAGCTCTTTCTGCCCGTTCGCGCGTGCTTTCGTTAATTAGAGCACGAAGAAATAACAAAGCGCAGCGCTGATTTTTTAGCCGGCGATCGTCAAGGTGCAAATCGATTTTCGGTCCGAATAACTAACTGCAACTGCCAGCGCACGGTTTGACCATTTGAATTAAAGGTCGCAAGTTTTAATGTCAGATCATTCGACACCTCTCTTTCTTCCTTCTCGAGTACGGGCGGCGATGAAGAGGAAACGTGAGAAATGATCGGGGCTTTTTTTTAATCGATCGACTATTAGGTAAAACAATGAGTAGATAGGCAACGGAAGTAACGGAGTACGGACAAGAGTTGTTATAAACGTGCACGTGTTGCGATGGTGGATGACGTAACGAATTAAAGGGCAGCAGCCATTATGGGACGATGAGCCAGGGGTCAAGTACTCGAGTGAAAAAAAATAAATAAATAAAAGGAGGAAACGTTTTTTTGTCGACTCCTCGCGAAATTTGCCAATTGTGGTGATGTGCAAGCGCACGCGCGATAATGATGAACAAGATTAAAGAGGACAAAAATATATACACGAAAACACACACGGCGATCGGAGAGCGAGTTTTTCTGTATAGTTATTATTAATAGACTCCCCTGTGGTGCCTCACCAAAGTTCATAAAACTAGTACGTATATATATATATGGTAGAGCGATAACTAGGTTTTCTTTTTCAAAATTGTTTTGTTCTTTCGATAATTAAAAAAAAACCGTAATATTAAATGAATATCATCGATCGATCGATCGTTTCGGCCACCAACCGAACGAGCTTATGTAAAACGTTATATATCAATTAACAAAATAAAGAATGTGAACACATTGAAAGAGGTTTTAAAAATAAAAAAAAACACAGGTTGAAAGCGAGAGAGCGAGTGAAAGAATGAGCGATTGAAGTGTCAGACGAACAAGAAAATATATATAAAATATAATTACGTGAAAAATCGCCTTTTTTCCTAAAGATGTTCTACGAATAGGAAGGAGGTGACACGTTTAAAGCTCTTCCTTCTTCATGTGAATAAGATGAATTATTAATATTAAAAAAAAACGAGTAAGTTAAATAAATAAATTATGGAAAAGAAATTAAAAATTAACTTATAAACGATAACGGTAATTTTAGCAAAAGACTCGAGATTATAATCGAAGAGAGCCGCAGCAAAGCGCAAACTTGTCTTCTGATATATTGTAGAAAGGTGGATGACGTGTGAGTGATGAGAAAACAGAAGGGAGGGTTTAACGAGATGAACTGAGAGCAAGAGCCAGAGATGTACCGCCGGGATAAAGTCTTGTATGTGTCTGCGCGTGCCTGATTATGCCGAGCAAATGGGGGAAAATCGCCTCGTCCTTATATATTTGAAGATTAAATATTTAAAGATTAAATAAAAGTCGAGGGCATGAAATACTGAAATACGCTGAGAGCACAAGTTGAAATAGAGTAACGCAATTAGCTGGGAAAAAAAGAAATAAATAAAACGCGTCGATCCGCTATACTGTATTCTTGACTCGCGGCCTTCGTATTCAAGTAAAAAAGAAGCTGGATATAAAAATATAATTTACTTTAGAAGCTTACGCAATTGATAATTTTCTTAAGCTTTGTTTTCACGAATTTTAGTATTTTATTCTTCCATTAAATTGCAAACGTACAAACTAACTTTCAGAAGAGAAGTTTCAATATTTCATATCCCGAGAGGTGATTGTAGTGATCTCTAAAGTTTTAAAAATTCTTTTATTAAATTTAAATATTAAAAAGTTAGATAAATTAAAATTACACGTTTAACATTTGAAATACTTAAAATACTGGCTTGAAAGAAAGAAGGAAGGCAATTAGATAAAAAGAATTATACGCTAACGAGTAACTGCTTCTGAATTACCTAAGTTACATTCTAGATAATTGAGAGATTAATTTTCAATTGATAAAATGAAATATTCAATTTATTTCTTTAGCTGTTACAAGAAGAGTGTAAGCCTTCGGCTCATAGCTTTAGCGAAAATTGTGAAACGTTAAGAAACAGAGAGCTTTCAACTTGGAGATTTGAAAATTGTTTTTATTGTGCGAAACGAAATCACCATGCCGAATTTAATAAAAAATTTATGAATCAAAGGTCTTACACTTAACTTGTAAGTTACAAAACCATTGCCACAGTCACCCCTTTGAAAACTGTTCTAATTCCACATGATTTCTGCGCGGTAAGCTTTATATGAAACCTTGATAAATAAATAAAGAAAAATAATAAGGAAAGCTGATAGAAATAAAGGATATAAACAAAACTCATGTACAAAACAATACAAGATTACCGCGCTCTGGGGATGAAGATAAAAAAAAATAATAATAAAAAATTTAAGAGACCACGTGTTTTGTAGCACAAGTTGAAAGATGCTGCGCGTAATAACGAGGAGAAACAAGTTAAATAAAGAGGCGAACCAGACGAATATGCACGTGTGCTCGATAGTGTGTGAGCAAACCATAGTTATAATGAAAAAAAAAAGATATTGATTATACCTACATCACACTGCTATTCGATTGAAAATAAAATAAATTAAAAATAAATAAAAATTTAACGAGATTAAGAAAAAAGGAACAACTTTTACATTAATAAGACATTTTACAATTTGTACATATGAACTATAGATAAATATTATATTAATAATTATTACGATTAGTCATTAAACAATTACAATTAAAGTTATGAATAAAGAAAGACAGAGGAGAAGGAGATAGAAAGAGATAAGTAAAAATAAAAAAAAATGACGGCGAACGAGAAACAGGTGGGTGACACGCCGCGACCCCTTAGCTCTTCCATTAACAAGGGTTTTGGATGTGGGAACGTGTAAAGTCCGATGGGCCAATAGTGTGTCATTATTTTAAACGATAATGATAATGTTGATGATAATGACGACGACGCGACATGATATTTCCCAAACACATTCTCCAATTTTTCACTTCTTACATTTTAAACGACGAATAAATAAAGAAAAAAAAGTATTAAGTAAACGAGATCGAAGTGCGATTCGCATGCCGCAGACAGATGATCACATAGTGAAAGTAATTTTAAAAGAAATATAAATATATATAAATATATAAATATATAAATAAAGAAGAAAAAAACACAATTACAAATTAATTAAACGAAAATGAAATGAAAAAAAAAGAAACGAGACGAGAGTGATCGTAGCTAGTGTTGAGCCTACCGCAGCAGAACACAAGAATTATTCTTATGATAGAATGAAGCCAAGTATGGTTGTTTAAATCGGAGAATACGGAATGGATAAATCGGACAAACCATGAAGGTATATCGTTTTTTTCTATATATCAACCGAACAAAATAAAATAATAAAAAAAAGGTGCGTGATTTACTTCGCAATTCTTCCGTCGATGTTCGATCTGTTATGTATATCAGGTATAAGTGTGATTTTTGAATTTTCGAAAAATTCTCGACGAACCGATATATAATGTATATCTTTACTTTAAACGACTCCGCATCGTGTTATATGTACATAAGCGCGCGTTTGTTCGCCTCAGCGCCTATATCTCTTCCTTCAATAATTATATTGTGTGTACGTTTATTCCAACGCCGACTTACTTTTCACTCTCATCGTTCATGAAAAAAATGAAAAAAAAAAAAATGAATCAATTATTAACGAAAACGCAATGGGTCTCGTTTAGCGAGCGCTAAATTTAGATTTTTCAAACATTAACCCATTAGAAAATCGTTTCTCAAAGTGTCATTTATATCCTTTCGATTAATCGAATAAAAAAAAAACACAAATATTTAAATAAAGTAAAAAAAAAGTTTTTCCAATCATTATCGTATCTTACATAGAAGAAAAATTAGGGGAAGCGAATCGTAACGAAGTATTATCGACCAAGTATCGAAATTTTTCATTTTTCTCTCTTCTTGAAAAAATAAAGCTCGTAAAGAAAGACAAAAAATATTGCTTCAAAGTGACACGCGCATTGGGTAATATACGCAAGAAATGAAAAAAAAAAACTTAGTTTTATCCAACTATCCGCGGTTCAAGTCACTAATCGTGTTGACGCTGGTCACGCGTGTCTGTGCAGACATCACACATACACACATACACACGGTCACGTCTTACTGTAAGCAGAATAAAAAAAAATGAGCAAAATAAAACGAAACTTCCACTGTAATATACTAGATAATACATAGAGATTCTATATTGGAGAGACGGAGGATCGAACGAGCATGGTATGGTTATAAAATAGCGTTGGATCGTGTATGTGGTTGTATTCGCGAGAGCATCGTCGATGTGTGATATATAAATATAATACGGAGAAATGCAGCTTCTTTCGTGCCAAAACAAAATATAAAATGAAGAAAAACGCCAAAAAAATGATGAAAAAAAAATAAGAAAAAGCAAAGAGTATAAACAATCGTCAGAGTCATGTTAAACGGAGATGTTGTTAAAGCGAGTCGCTGGGTATGTTCGGAATATGTACGTAGCGAGAGTATATAAGTAGAATGTAAGCTTGATCTCTCAATGAGCACCAGCAGCACTACAAAATAGCGCGCACCGCATGGTTATACGTTTTAAATTGCATATCGCATATTCACGGACACGCATAAACACCCACACTAACACACTTGTCTACGAACAAATACACATAATCATCAGCTGTCAAATATTCGTTTGTAAGCATAATTTCGTTTCTTCGACACGCAAACTCGTATACACACATAACTTTCTTCCTATCATTTCAGTCTTCGTCAATTACACTTTGACATAGTTAAAGTGTTCTGATTCTGTCTTCAAATTTAAAAAAAGTTAATGAATTATGCTTGGCCGAGTATCAACGAGGGCATACAAGTTTATTAATTTATTTATTTTGACGATACACTGACAGTTTTTTAATCATAAATACGAAGCGGTCAATCATTCGAAGCTAAACGTTGTAGTTGATAGAAAGTCAGCGCGAATCCGTAAGCGAACGATCACCATGCGAAAGTATAGAATAAAGAAAGGGCGAATGTGAGGGACAAGAAGTGGAAAAAAAAGAAGCATAAAGCTCTGCGTCTCACTTGTTACGTAAACCAGGTGAATTGTAAGTTGCGGAACGTGAGAAGGAAGACATGAGAAAATATAAGCTGCAGAGTGTGAGGTGGTATAACGAGATTTAAAAAGGATGTAACGTAATCGCGGACGTGTCATTGTAACTTTCAATGTTTCGCCTATATTTTTCCCTTGTTTCGTTTTCCGATCGTTAACGACGTGCTTAGAACCTATTGCAAAATTGTATAGGCCTTGCAAACTCGCGTTTTCGTCTGATCATCGTTTGTTTATCCCGATTTTACAAATCACTTACTCAGCATAAATTCTTAAGAACCGGCACTGTATCGATCTTGAAATGAACATTCTGTAGACCCCTCCAAAAATCTTTGTAAAAAAACACAAAAAACGAACGATAAAAAAAAGGAAACGTAATTCAATCGATTATCTTCTGTAAATTATTATATATTGTACGTCTGTCGTAGCCAAAACCAAGCGATAAATCATTTATTTATTCTCAAACGCTCTAAAAGTCGCTTGAAATTCGCGTATGTAGAAAGAGAAAATAAAACATTCCACAAGCGATGAAACTCGACACTTTCCGTGCAATTATAAACCAGCAGATCCCTCATCGTTCGTCGTGAGATTTTCGAACTTTCATCTCGTGCATGACGTGATTAAAACTGAAGCAAAGGAAGAAGAAACGAATATAAAAATTAAAAAAAAATAAACAAACACGACAACAGCAGCCAATATAAGAAGGAATAAAAAATCAACTCACACGCGATCAGACACGAACACAAAAGGAAAAAAAGAAATCAGACACACAAGAACAGACCCACAGCCTCGTACATAAAGAAAGAAGGAGAGAAAGGAAAAGAGAGGGAGAAAGCTGAAAAGAGAGAGAGAAAGAGAAGCGTGAAAATAAAAACAAGCCTTTCGACGTCGCTGCGAGAATTGACTAATGTACGCTTTTTGCGAACTGCTCGCGATATTTAGAGAGATCCACACGACTTTCGCGACTTTAATCGGTCGATTGCTGTATTATCGTCTAGCTAGCCATATAAGACGGGGAGCTCCGTAGCCCGAGCGAGAGCCGGCCGACACTATATAATATTAATAAATTATGTATCTCCTCCTCGCGTGCGGCCGCTCGCCTGCGCGCGCGCGCGTTCTTATACTATCTTTCGCTTCTCGCCAGCTGAGATCGGGGGGGCTCGAACGACTTTCCAACGCAACCAAAAATAAAATAAAAAAATACCACACGCGAGTATATCAACGAATTTGCCCTTCGACGCGCATAGGGCCGGCCACTTTTGTCTGTGTGTACGTATGCCTGTATATCTGTGTGTGCCTATATGCCTGACGAGCGTATATAAAAGTTTTGCAGCATGAAGTAGTCGGAGTGGGATTATCGCTGTTGTTGATGGGCGTCGAAAGCGATTGTCATTGGCACTTTAACAATTTCCAGAGCAATTTCATGATACGTTGAACACGCGTGCGTTATATTTTCGACGATTTCACCGATATTCATATATCGAGCTATTGAGAATTTTTAACGCGACGTTTCAACAAGCTCATCGACAACGCGACTCGACAAACCTGAGCGAGCGAAAAGAAAAGTGTCATTAAAAAAAATAAAGAGTTAATTCAATTTTAAATCGCAGCGCAACCAAGCCGACACATCAACACTTATCAATCCGCGTCAGATATCGCTTAACTCCGACTTCTTCGCAGGGAGAGAAAGAGAAAGGATAAAGAGAGAAAGAGCCCCCACGCTCGCAAACGAAATCAAAGTAATAAACCCACGACGGCACATATCCTTTTGTTAAAGAAAAATAATGAAGAAAAAAAAGGAGCGGGAATAGTAACGAGCAAAGGTAAAACAAAGCATACGCAATTAAACTTGTAAGCAGAGAAAGAAAAAGAGAAGGAACGAGCGAGAAAGAGAGAAATAATATATGAATTCAGGGATATGTAGAGATCGAGCCTTAGAGCTTGTGCCGAACAGCGAGCGGGAGAAGATCGTAAGCTTGATGGGAAGGAAGAGGGTGCAAAGTTTGAAATGAGAATGCCTGTGGAAGGTATTGAGAAAGATAGAGAGAGAGAGAGAGAGTGGTAATTCGAGAGCCGGAGGGGAGGGGTATGCGGGTTACGTGCGCGAGACACGACAGGCATAACTCTGATTGGAATCGGTCATTTGTAAATTATGTAACCCGATGGACTTCCTAATTATATGCTGGTATATGATAATACATGTGTTCTGCCACAATAAAGCAGTTTTTTTAAATATATCAAAGCGGCCTGTCTCTGTTGATTTATTCCAAGCCCCCATCGTTTACTAATTTGTTTTACTAGTTTTTTATGCAAAATTAACCTCTTATTTTTATTACTATTATCAATCAAATTGTAGCGCAGTACCTTAGTGTTTCGTCAGAAGCGCATCACTTAACAAATTGTTCTTCTTATTTCTTATTATTTATTTGTTGTTACTTTAAATACGCACATAAGTAAACAACGTTTGAACATTCCCGCACAGATGAAAGCAAGAAACATACTGACTCGCAAGCTTGCCTTTTACCGACAGTCGGCACAGTCGCAGATGTCGCATCCGTCGGCTTCCGCAAGTGTTGTGCGGTTGGCGGGAGAGCAAGAGAGAAGATCGAAGGCCGTAAGGGGGAGGGGGTACCAGGGTAAGAGAGGGGCGAGGGGGGACACTTGGCGCCTTTCGCTTCGACGGCGCAGACATATCGAGCGGCTCCGACGCTGCGTGAAGAGGAGAGGAGGAGAGGAGTTTGTGGCAGCCCGTGCCAGTCGAGCATTGGCAGGGTCGGTGAGAAGAGAGGCGCAGCAAGTCGCTGCGGGCGCGGCTGTACTGCTGCGAGAGCAAACATCTCTCTCTCTCTCTCCACAGTATAGTTGTCACACAAGAGGGAAGATTGCGTTGAGGGCCTTGTCAACACACACACACACACAAGATCCACGCGCGCGCGCCCGCAGTAGTGGATCGGAAAACGGAGTCGACGACGAGGAAAGCGTCGATCTTCACAATCATCACGCTGGCGCTGGATACGCTTCAATTCCTCGCAGGATGTCGTCCCTCGATTACCTCGAGCTCTGCAGACTGTGCCTGGTCAAGGACAACGTCTCCCTGCCGATCTTCGAAGACGAAGGCGACGAGCGGCAGATATATTTCAAGATCAGCTCCTGTCTGCCGGTCAAGGTAAGAGACAAACTTCTCCTCCGAAGGAGGCTTCGTGTTATGTGCGTCCCCGCGCGCACGGCCAAGAGACGCGCCCCCCTTTGTGCGCGCTCAACGCGCCGCCATCTTTGCAGCCTGCTCTGCTCTCCCGTTCCCCGTAATATCGCACGCCTTCGCTTCGTTTATACGCGCATTCGGAGATTATGGAAAATTCAGGGATATTGTTTTTCGGCTTGTAATCATAATGACACCGGCGGGGCTTTTCATACGAGACGGACGTTAGCCGGCTGAGTTTGGGCGCTCTTGCGGCGCAGCGCCGGCTGAGGCCGGTTTTACAGTACAGAGCGTAATGGCCGCCGGCGGGCGGCGCGTCGCCTCGTTGGAACGTGCCTTCATGCAAGAGAGAGAGAGAGAGAGAGAGAGGTTGTTGCCGAGCGCTCCGAGCATTGCCGTGGCTTGACATGTTTAAGGCAGCCGCGCATGAGAAAAGAGGAACGTGCAAGCCTACTTGTTTAATGCACAATGCGCCTCATGCCGGCTCTTTTGTTTGATTTAGCCGCGAGTACGCTGATCCCGCCTTTCCATCTCTCTCTCGCTCTATGCTCCATCTTTGATTTTCACAGCTACAGTGCCGTCGAGTAAGAGAGAGAGGGAACGATATGGTGTAGTTGTTGCTCTCTCGCACCATGCCTGGCTTCTCTCCTCTCTTCTTTTTCCTTTTCGTTCGTCTCTCTTTTCCTTTCCCTTTGTCCTCTTACCACTGGATACGCGATACTTTGGCCCAACGCATTTTTTTTGTGGTTTCCAATTTCTTTATTATTTGCATTGATTGTTTGATCCGACCCGACGTCTGGAACGAAATTGATTTTTCATTTTATATAATCAACGGATTTTGTTCAAACTTGTTACTTAATGATTTACTCTCAATTTTTCGAATATTAAAATTCCAAAGTTTTTTCTTAAGAAAAAACAATAGGAAACAAAACAAAAGCCATTCTTGGAACCACTCCAAAACAAAAAGCATCGCATTCTATATTTTTCAGCTGTTGCGGCTGACAAAAATATAAATTTTACTCCACGAAAAAGTTATGATTTTTCCTTCTAACTATACCTACATTAATTGTTAAAGTAATGTACAAGAAGGGAAGCCAACACGTGCTCGAATCGAAGCACAACTGGCGGGTGCGAATGAAAAAAAAACCACCGTCGACTAAAAGTCTGGGAGGGAGAGGGAGAGCCGGCTCTTGCATCGATTGCCGAGCCTCCCTTTCCCTTCCCCTCTGAGCTCTCTTAGCCTCTCTCGAGCAACTGTCAAGCGCGTTATTCGCAAGCCGCGGGAAATCGATCCCCCCCTTCGTGGCGCCCGGGGGGGTATGCACGTTTCTGTCCGTCCACCATTTCGAGCCGACTCGCTTTCTCATGTATTATGCACGCCGTAGGGGGGGAAAGCCCGGGGCGCGTATTTTCTTCGCTGAGCAACGCGCGAACTCGCTTAGACTTTGCGTTTCGCGGTTTTACTCCTGTGCTTCGTGGAAATTTACGGCCAATGATGCGTTTTATTTATCGGAAATCGCCGAGCGTTTATTCTTAATTTTTTTTTTTTTTCAAATATTTTTTTCTATTGATTTTCGTGTGTATGACTTGTTATATTTTTTTATTGATGTTAATTGACAAGAAAATAAAAAAAATAAAGATTGAATTAACATAATTGGTATATAAGAAATTAGGTTGAAAAGAAAATTGCATAATTAAATTTTTCATTATTATTGATTGGTTAAATAATAAAGAAATTGACAGTTATTTTATTTTTGTCAAAATTTGAGTTTATTCAATTTTTGTAAGCATTCAAAAACTACTTTATTGGATTGAAATAATATTTTTTTTCTGGTTTTGTGTTACAGGTATTGCGGGAAGACAAATTACCTAAAAAAATATGTGATGAATGTGGATACAAAGTAGAATTATTATATCAATTTTGGAATACATCAGTAAATGCTGAGAAACAGCTTCTACAATGGCTTGGAGAAGTAGGTGGCTTGGAAGACAAACAAGATTTTGTAACAGAGGTTCTTGATCCTGTAAGTTGGTTAATATAAAAGCTCTAGTATTCAATATTAAATTTTAAATATTCTTTTTGTCTTGTGTATAATGAAGTAATTAATTAGTTTTACTAATAATATTTTATTTTTTTCAGAGTGTATTAAAACAAGATAGGTCTGGTAACACCAGATTAGATGGTAATGTTCTGCAAGTAAGCGGACAAGGTAACATAGACATAAATATGATTGATAATATGTCTATCATAACCATACCAGCTGGAAGCGAGCAACAATTTACCACAGTTCCTATGGATACCAGTGTAGTCCAAGCAGTTGCAGGACCAAGCACACAAGTAACACATGAGCAATTGGTTCAGTCTCAAGCTGATGTTTCACAAATAGTTGGGGAAGAAAGTGAAGAGGACAACTATGATGATGGATGTGATAATGATGATGGTAATTATTAATTTTTATTATGCAGTCAATAATCTAAAAAATTTGAATCTTAACTCAATATTCTAATAGGTATGGCTGTAAAAGAAGAAACTGAAGAAGATCATAATGAGCAATCGACATTTGCTAATGTATCCCTGCCTTGTGATGAAGCTGGTCCATCTGGTCTACAGCAGTCAGAACTGACTGCACAAACTGCTGATGGCGATCACAAATCCGGGTAAGTTTCATATTTACGTTATAAATAAGAGAGTCAAAGATGTAATGTTGTGGTAATACACAAACAAAATTAGAATTTTGAAATTTCGTTAAAATTTTGAGTTGGTTATTAGTAAGTATTTTCCTTTGTATTTTGTAAACAATTTTGATTTATTTTATTGCTTACAATTTTATTTTCATACAAAATTATATTTTAAAAATTTGTAATGTAATTTGAGTTAGTCACCAGTCAATTACATGACATGGTGCAAATTCGCACAAGGTAAGTGCACACTTTTGAACCCACAACCATCTTTGACTCAAAGTATTCAGTAATTTGAACCTAAAATACATTAATGTTAGTATACAAATTGACGACTTTACATTTCTAATATGAAAATTTTCAAATACTTCTGGATTGTAACATTATAATCAAATTACTGTATACTTCATTATTATTTATGTGTACACATAAAGTAGCATGTATTTAATATACGTTTTAATAAAATAAATTGTCTACTTTCTTAAATAAGTAACACTTGTAAGTTTTAAAATTCTAATTTTTTAATGATATGAATTAAAGCTAACAAAATTTTATTTAAACGTATATTACTTTAGATATTACCTGTTCACATGAACAGAGAAATTCTAATAGACATTAGTATAGATTAAAAAATATGTCAATTTGAAGACATAGTAACTACAGTACAAGCATGATAAATAATTTCGAATTTCTCTGATCATAATGAAAAATAATGTTTACATGTTGTCGATATAACATTCCCACGCTTACGTAAAGGCACTAATGCCGCACTTGGCCAAAAATGGTCAAAAGACATCACTGACGATCGATAGGTTTATAAAACTCGCTGTTATATATTAATATTTAATATAATGTTTTTATACGCGATGCGACATCAACATACGAATCTAATGTCGATAATTCGGCCATAAGCTCGTTAATAAGCAAACGAACAAGATATATTTTTACCTACAATGAGTAAATTTAAATTGTACTCGATTAAATAGAAAATCAATGATTGTTTCTCTGACGTCAGGACTATCGGTTAAATTTTATTTAATAAATATGTACTTAAAAATTCATACGATTACAAAATCGAAGAAAAAACTACTTGAGATCAAACTATACCGCGTATATCTTGGCGCTAGTTTGTCAACTAATTAGTTGACATAAAAGTGTTTATTTAAAATTAAACCCAACTGAAGATAAGAAGAAAACATAACAGCTGGCAGTTGAAGAATCAAGAAACTCATCCAACCAATCTCTTCATTGTGACTGATAATAATTTTAAGGCGAGTATCTTCCTTTTTTTTATATAATTCTAAGGTGTAACAAAACAATCCCATTTTTCCAAATCCTTGTTTAAATATAAATTTATAACAGTTTAAATCATGTCTTATATCACGACTGTACCTTGAATAGTGATGACATCAAGTGATATCACTTTAGTGTCTGTTTTTCACTTTCAAAGTAACATTCATTACACAAATTATTACGCGTATTTTGTGTACGTTTTTGTCACCAACTGTCATTTTGTACCTTTTGTACATTCAGTTGGGCAAAAGCTTTTAAGCACAAGAAAATATCTTTAACTACAATTTTTATTACTGACTAACAAAATCATTGAGAACAGTGAAATAAACATCACACGTCGTTCAGTTGTTGAACAAATTGGTGACTTAGTATTCTGTTGTTTCGAATAATTAAAATTAAGACGCGAGTGCAGTGTTTTATTTATACTATGATGTAATACTTGGTGGACGACAGATTGACAGGAGCATCTACGTCAGCTGCGATCATCACTCTTACAAAGCTTTGACACGTCGCAGTTAAATATAAAAGGTGAGACCTATTTAGTACTTTTATGTAGCATAAGGCATAATGAATCTAACATCACGATTTTCATATAAAATAACAAAATCATTTTCATCATGATTTAAAAAAAGTATTCAAATAAGATAGGCCGTGTGTAATACTAAAGAAGCAAATACATTCTTAAGACCGTGACTATGACGTTGACAAATCTAATCTCAATAATAAGTAACTGTGTTGATCTTCGATTCGAGAAAAGTATAAATTTGAAAGTTTAAGACGGTCTAAATAATACGCAATGCCAAAGCACTTAGCACCTCGCAAAACACAAGCAACGCTGTTTATATATACATACATATTTCTATGCGTACTGTTCGTAAGTGTATAATGTGAATCCATGATGAAATCGAAAGAAATGAATTGTATTCATCACTCGCTACTTGTGTCGCAATTTGCAAGCGTCTCTGAGAAAGGAAAAAAAAGAAAATGCGAATTTTAACGAGACTTGTTACGTCGCACACAGCGAATGTCTGTTTTATGTGTATTTGCCTCTTGTGTTTAATGCCTCTTTACTGTTACAACGGAAATTCATAATCCTTAATAAAAATTCTTGAGAGTTTTTATTTGCATGATTACGGTAAGTTATTAAGCAGCACGTTCAGAACGTATCGAGAAAGAATAATGAACTTTACGTTAACTTAATTGTGAAAATTCAAACTCGATACCTTTGTTACGTACAATTTTTCAATTTAAATAGAAATATTTATTTTGTTTCTGTAATGCGGCTTTAAACTACTATTTTTCTTATTCTTTAACGTTTTATAATTTTTTAAAATTTTGTAAAGCGACACTGTTAATAGTTTTGTATTACTTATTTATATCTAACCAGGGCTTATGGTAATTTTCTTTCTGAGAAAATGTATTAATGTGAAAAAATCGATAACATAACATTCAAGAGGGTTATAAATTTATCTTAAATTATTAAATTTTATTAAATTTAATAAATTTTCCGCGAATAAACGATAAATTTGCATAAAGATCTATATAGTAAAACAGATGAATGTTCTTTTTTTTTTTCATGAAAACCGCAATGATAAATAATTTAATCAATTCAATTTGTCCTTGTAGAATTGTGAAAGTATAAATTATGAATTTTAAATGATATGTATAGAACATTCATACTTTTTATTGTTCGTAACAAATTATAACCCTTAAAATATTTATTGAAAAAAAAAATATTTCATTTTCTCAGTGGGAGAAATACCAACCGTTATTTGTTTAGCACCAAATTTCACTTAACACTCTAAGAACTGCTTAGTTGTATCGATGAAAAATAGTCATAAAACGCATAATTCTATAAAAATAAATTTAAATAATGGTGAACGATTCTATACGAAACAACGCAATATACACCGGGAAACTTCTAATCAGTAAAAAAAAAAAAAATAATAAAGTTAGAATAAGAAATTGAAATAAAAAAATAAACAAAGGAAAAATGCTGTATGACTAAGCACGTTCTGCAAGAACCCAGCATCGCATAACTGCACCAAAGCCCCAGCTTAAAAACTACGTGAGCCCCAAGAAAAAAAAGAAAGAGAGAAAGAAATAGAGCGAGCAGTAGCAGTATCTGGGAATTTATCGTATTACAGAGACGATACGTTCGGTGGTCTGTCGGGTATGCTCCGACAGATCTTGTCACCAAACGCCGAGAGCGAGGAGCTTGCCTTCAATGCCGGTTGCCACGTCCTCCAACAGCAGCAGCAACAACATCAGCAACAGTCCCAGTCTCTCTTCAACACACACGGCTCCGTACTGACCTCGGCGTTGCAAGTGCCACCCGCTGGTCTCGCTCACCACCAGCAACAACAGCTCGTCTCGGTTCAAGAGCAGCAGCACCAAATAAGCTATCATGATCAAGTGCAGATAATAACCGAGACCCATATCTGTCCAAATTGTGGCCTTAAGCTCACCTACCACGTGCGAACGGCGCACCATCATCAGGTCGACCAGATGCTCGACGTCGGTGAAACTCAGCTGATGCGCTTCACTTGTCACATTTGTTCCAAGACCTTTCTTGCCCAGAGCCACGTTAAGCTACCAGGCGAACCACAACAGCAGCAGCAACAACAACAGCATCAACAGCAGCAGCAAATGATGCAGGTGTCATCGAGAATTCAAACGAATATGATCAGCACGTCGAATCAGACGGTGCACTACCAGACCAGTCCCCAACACCAACAGCAGCAGCAGCAATCGCAGCCGCAACAACTAAGCCAGCAAGGCAGTGGTGGCGCACAGGATAAGAGTTTTTC
Source organism: Anagyrus pseudococci (assembly GCA_030522585.1). Taxonomy (NCBI): domain Eukaryota; kingdom Metazoa; phylum Arthropoda; class Insecta; order Hymenoptera; family Encyrtidae; genus Anagyrus; species Anagyrus pseudococci. The sequence goes on from JAPYYQ010000210.1 coordinate 45,764, forward strand.
CTGCGAGCGCTGCCAGGCGATCTTCCGCTACCGTACGCACCTCGAGAAGCACAAGAAAGTACACGAGCTGTCAGCAAGCCAGGACAAGCCCTACTCCTGTCCGCGCTGTCTCATGCGCTTCGAGACGCGTAACCTGTACAACCACCACGCCAAGACCCACAAGCCGATGATAACGACCCAGTCGACGGAGCGGAGTCCGCAAAACACGGCCCTCGGTGGTGCTGGCAAGGAGGCGGTGCTCTACAACAAGTCCAACAACAGCTATCCCTGCGAGACCTGTGCCAAAGAATTCCCGAGCATCGAGTCCTTGACCTCCCACAAGGCGGTCCACCGCTCCAGACCTCTCATCTGCGACGTCTGCGGCAAGGGATTCACCCATCGCAAGTACTACGTCGTCCATCAGCGGATACACACCGGCGAGCGGCCCTATCTCTGCGCTATGTGCGGCAAGTCCTTTACCCAAGCCTCGACGCTCACTGTACATCGGCGCTATCACACTGGTGAACGGCCATACACCTGCACCCTCTGTGGCAAGGGTTTCGTCACGCGTACGATCATGCTCAATCACATGAAGAAGCATTAGAGGATTATTTTGATGTTACGGAGAAATGTTCGGTATTTTACTGATGAGGGTGTGAACAGAGTACGTGTTCGCACAAGCGACGCTGCAAGCGTTTTTGCTCGTGATAATAGTTTCGAGGCTTTGTTGGATGTAACTTTTGGTTAAGTTTACTTTGTTTATCATTACTTCAAATAACTCATTGAATTGTTTATGATGCAATACGTTAGAAATTTTCATTGCTTGTATAGGGGGGACCACATTGAGAAAAAAATTTTTAAACGTGATAGTGAATGTATACGCAACATTCGTTAATTAGGATAACAAATTCAACCGTAGAAGCCAAATCAAAATAGTAAGAAGGTACAAATAATAATCACCTAGATTCAAGTGTCAAATTGGATGTTCGAATTCAACATTTAAAACACATCAGATAATCACTGTGATATTACAATTTCGTACGTGTCGTGCATAGAAAAACTTGAATGTAAGATTTAAAAATTTCGCGTTAACGTAAAATGCTAAAGCAGAAGCTATATATAAGCTTATTAAAATAAGTGGAAAGGTAAATTTTTTTTATGAAGAAAGGAAAATTGTGATTAACTACTTATTCCTCTACGAATTTTTATCATCGAATTCTACGGTGCCTTTGAAAAATGAATTAACTGAAGTGATAGGCAGTGCTGAATTCTAGTCACAATAAAATTAGTAAGTGCCATCTGTCCATTTTGGACTGCAAAGCGAGCTTAGATATTAAATTTAATTGTTAAGTATAAATGGCGATGATAAACGCGAAACGAAAACAAAGGATTTTCTTCAATTAACTTAAAAAGTACAGAAAATGTAATGTTGTATCAAGAACAAGTACGCTTAAACGTTTTAACGTGATTTTTTTTGGAATATCTAATCTAAAACTTACATGTAGCATCTAGTTATGAAATATTCTGGTTAATTATTTTTCAGTAAATCTAATTTATTTAGTCCTTAGAATTTTTTTATAATTGTAAACAGTTAGTTGAAAACCAATTTTCATCCTGTATAAATATTGTTTGTACATAGTGCATTATGCAATATTTTTACAGCAATAATATTTATTGTTAAAAACATTTGAGTATTCAAAAGTCTTAGTGCCTTTTACCAAAATTTTAATCTTGCATATCACTAAGAATAGAAAAGTAATTTCTTATTGGTTAGACACTTTCTTGCGTACCTCAGTATAGTATATATTCAATGGAATTAAATGTAACTAATAATGTATTTTATAACTTTATCAATAAGCAATTAAACTATCAATTTTTAAAAACAAATATTTTTAGGTAAAAGGGATCCTAAAAATGTTAATTAAGTTAGCTAGGTACTACTTAACGTATTATCTTAACTGTAAATCTTAATATTTTAAGTTTGAAGGATTATTTATTTTTAAGGGTATATTTCTCATGAGAATTTTTTCTGTTGCAAATATTTCTCAATTATTAAAACTAGTTAATGAAAGTAGTGTTTACTTATCATTTATTAGCTAACAGTTATTTTTTACTTGAACTTTATGTATGAAATATGTTAATACTACAATAAATTAAATATAATCTATTCTAATCCTAAACACTTAATATCCTTTTGATTACTAATGATCTAATTTATCGATTTCTAATTTTCTTAATTAACATTCAGAATTTTCTTAATTTTGATTATATAAATTGTCGCTGTAATTTTTTTTCTATTAAATTTATTTTTTTTCGTTCTATATTTTTTCCAAGTGATTTTTGTGTCAAAATAAATCTATGATGAAGAACATTTTTTTTCTTTGGATTCTTTGACTCAACAAACATTTAACGCCGTAGATGTAATATTATTATGTAAATAATTAGGGAAAAAAATTACAAATAGCAGGTAAGTAATCACTTGAGTTTTTATTCTTTATTATATTTAGTAAAATACAGTAAAAAGAAACAATTAAATAGTTTTTTAAAGTAACTACCAAAATTTATTTCGGATCAATGAATTTTTGGGAAATTTGGTGTTAAAATTTTTTCAGATAAAGATCGTTTATTTATCGTATCGTATTGTCAATAAGTAACAATTGTAAAACGGAGAAATCGTTTATTACCTCTTTCGCAAAGCTGACGTCAGATTTTTATGAAATTTTCCAACAAATGTGATAAAGTGCGATATTTAGTAAATACAATATTTATAACGCTTAGAACTAAATAATTGATTTGCATAATCTTCGATACTCTAGTGTAAATATTTAGGTTCTATACATTTTTTTAGGAATCAATTTAAGATTAGTTGTTAAAAATTATAAGCGCAACATGTGTTGTTATTCTTAAAACTACTGCAGCTAAAAATTGTAAAACAGACGTGAAACTAACATCTAACAATTCATTTGATATAACAAAAATATCAAGAAAATTATAGTAATTTAAACTTACTAATCATGTAAAATTGTCTCGAGTGCCTTATTCGCATCGTCGGTGAAAGAAGAAAAGGGCTGAAGTACGTAAGCAAGTGCGCATTAACTAAGACCTTGACTAAGCGTATTGGGAAACATAAAAACCATGAAAGAAAAATGAATGACTAAACAAAAACAAACAAATAAACGTAAATAAAATCAAGGTGAAGCTGTTAGAACAGGTGGCGGGTTAGCAAGGGGTGTAGGGTGCAGCTAGTCCAGCATATAACCAATCTGTTCGTGTTCTCATTGCAGGTATTACTTGGCGAAAATAGCGATGCTGAACGAGGCGCAGCAGAAGCAGGAGATATCGGTTACGGAGGAGGAAGCGCTGCTCCTCGATAGCGCAGCCGCTGCCGGGCTCGCTGTGGTGAAGCACGAGGATAGTAACGGCGCGTCATCGGGCCTGATGGTAATGCCACCAGGAGGCCTGCTAACGTGTGCCCTCTGCGACGATGCGTTCGTCGACGAGGCGAACCTCGAATTCCATCTCAAGTGCCAGCACGGCGCGGACGCCCAGCTGCCCCAGCAGCATCACGAGGAGATCGTCACCGACGAGACGACCGTGATGATGTATGCCTGCGAGCGCTGCCCCGCCGTTTTTCCCGACGAGTGCAGCTATCAAAAGCACCAGCAAGACACGCACGACGCCCATCTGCAGCAGCATAAGCCGCAGCAGTATCAGCAACAAGAGCAGCAGCAGCAGCAAGCACAGCCACAACCGCAACCAAGCCAGCAGCAGGGTTGGACGCCGCACAAGTGCCCGTACTGCATAGCGACGTTCCGCTACAAGCAAGGTCTGCGCTTGCACCGCAAGATCCACGAGTCGACCTATGACCCGCCGCTGAAGAAGAAGTTCGAGTGCGACATCTGCCGCAAGGGCTTCTGCCGGAGGCAAGTGCTGCTCGTGCACAAGCGCACGCACGACGGCTCTGCCGCGAGCTCGCACGAGTTCGTCTGCTCCGTGTGCAACAAGGCCGTCTCGTCGCGCACCTACCTCAACGTTCACATGCGCATGCACACGGGCGAGAAGCCGCACCAGTGCGACATGTGCGAGAAGCGCTTCGCCTCGACGAGCTACCTCAACGTCCATAGGCGAACCCACACGGGCGAGCGGCCCCACAAGTGTCCTTACTGCGATAAGCGCTTCACCCAGCGCACCACCATGATCGTCCACGAGCGCACGCACACAGGCGAGCGGCCGTACCCCTGCAACGTCTGTCCGCGCATGTTCGCCTCGAAAACCATGCTCAACTCCCATCTCAAGACCCACCAGAAGCGCAAGGCTAGGAACGACGAGGAGCAGCGCACCCTCCACATGCACCTCCAGCAACAGCAGCAGATTCTTCTACTGACAGCCTCTGATCTGCAAGAGTCGGGTGTTGTTGACAAGCTGGTGTCGGACGTCGTTGACGTACAGCCGGAGTCCGAACAAACTATTCTCATTAGCACTGTGATCGATCACGAGACTGATCAGCTGATCACGAATTAAGCAGGCTCTGGGATGGGTAACGAAAGGAGCGTGGTAAATGAGTGTTCGCGGCTCTGAACTTTGATTACAAAACTGCGACACATGCGTGCGGCGTTCCACGTGCAGCAAACGTTTTAATGAATTTATGTGGACAAGTACATCTGAATTGATTCAAAACTGTTGGTTAACAAAAAAAGTACAGTCTTTTTTTCATGATCTCTTTTTCAATTTATGATTGTTACATTAAACGTTACTGCTGCAGTTCTGTATAGTATTAAATTGCAGTTGCGTTTCTGCATTTGTTTAAAACTGCCAACAATTTTTTATTGTTCAAACAATGCAAACAAAAATTGCTCTTCTTCATGTATATGCATTACTGTGATGATTGTGGTTATAATTAGTAAAATATTGACTGTTGAATAACTTTAGCGAATTTAAAATTAGACTGATTCTTACCTTGAATTTGGGCAAATTTTCACTTCAATTTGTAAACTTAAATACTTTTTCCTTCGGTATCGGCAAATTGTAAATAATTGAACAATATCATTATAATTAAATTAATGTACTTCCTTTATTTTTTGTAAATATTTATTTTTGGTATTCAATTTAAAAAAAATAATAGAATTACTTAACTATTGTAAAAGCTTACAATTCTTAATGACATTAATTATCGCCATAAGTGCAATGACGTCTCTCTATTCCAGACAATAAAATTAAATACACGGGCATTGCAATATTTACATTTTAATAATGTAATTAATTTCTTTAATTTTTTTCAAAAGTACTCGTGAAACTTTTAACTGCTAAGTGACATGTAGTTTATACTATATGTTAACTATAAACTTATAAAATAGATCACTACTGACATTATCTTCGATACGGAAAGGTTTTAAGTTTAATCAAAAATAAAACGTTCATATAGTGTCTTGTAAACTTTGTATGAACATAAAGAGATTTGAGGTTGATACTCCTTAAAACCGTCCGTGAGTTCGATAATAATACATTTTCATATCTATTCTTGTAGCTTTTGCTTTAAATGCTTAATCATTAAATTTTCAGATATTCCAATAGTTACGTTCAAGGATAAAGATACTAAAACAATTAGTGCACAGTTCACAGAATAAAAAGTATTATAAGCGTTAAAATGATTGATTTTAAAAAATATTTTATATACATGATTTTTTAACTGTTATTCACAACATTTTTTAATATGACACTTTTTGTAAACTGTTGATTCGTTTAATTGGCAAAGTAGGACTACAATTATTTTCTGTTATAAAACTGAATTTGTAATTTCTAAAGAATTGTAATCATAAGAATTGAATTTTTGGAACAAAAGTTATGGTAAAAACAATATTTCTATCTTGTGCCTTAGTTCCTACCGCAAGGATTATGTAAACTAGTTTATAAGACTTTAGTAGAGTAACAAATGTAAAAATTATATAAAAAAAAACAAAGCTATATAGGTAGAATTAGAATCATGTGCGCTTGAAAACGAAGTGTATACTATACATTTATACATGTATACATACAGATATAATTAGATATATATTTTGATAATACTTGACGTGATTTTTAAAGATGTGGTTTGATATTTCATTGCTTTGTATACTTGAATAAAATCATAAATTTCTGACATTTTAAAAATCAGTAGTATTAGTAATTCATGACTAAAAAAATTTCGATATAGAGCAAAGTCGTAAACTTTACACACGTGAACAAAGTAACAATGAAATTATCTGAATCTCAAAGTACGGGCATGGGTTTTATATTTATAAAAAACTTTGACGGCGTTACTTCAGAACTGGATGGAATTATTTAAAATGTCAGAAACTAATAAAATGAATGTTAATCCCGCGGATAATACATTGCAAACTTGAACATTCCGCGAAATTAAGGGCTCTAAATTTAAGCGTTGAAATGTACCTTTCTTCTAGAATTACAAGAAAATTTCGATTAAGTGCGAAGGTACTGAATTAAACACAAAGACATTAGAGAGTAGCACAATTGGTGAGATGAAGTTTTTTAAAGCACTGTTTGTGATCTATTCGTATAAGCGTATTTTCGATAATATAGGCTACAAAATCCTATATTTTGAGGAACTGAATTTTTGTAACTGTTTTCAATGGTGCATTTAAAGTTTTTAATCATTTTTATCTATATTTTTTTACTATAAATTTCTTTAGCTTTATTACTGTTCTCTTTTTTTACAAGAGTGTAAAAGCATTTATATTTTTCCTTAGTGAAAAGTTGACTTTTTTATTATTTGGATCATTTATACTGTAGTTATATGTTTCAACTTTTCTTATTAAATAAATACTATCTCATATAAACAAATCTTATATTTAATCTGTAAATTGCCCTTCACTCCCTAATTAAAATTTTAATTTTTAAACCATCGTAATTTTCAATATTTTCAATAAAACCTTATTACGGAAAAATAATAGAAAATTCGATGACTCAATATTTTATGTACAAATAATTATTCTGTAACTAGTATTTTTTTCCTCGGGTAAACTCATATCTTCGATCTCGCGATATCCGCGATACCGTGTAAACGGATTCCATTTCAAATCTAAATATCGATCTGTGAGAAAAGCATATGGTAACAAACGCAAAGTCAAGCAAGTTATAAAAAAAAAAAACAAAACAAAAGATTGTCTAGTTTGTTAAAAGAAAAAAATAAACCTCAAAACTGCGAGAAAAACTCCATAAACTTTTGTTTGTGTGTGTGCAGAATAATGGCGGAAGCCGACGTCGTCGAGGATGTCGAGCTGAACGAACTGAAGCTGTTCGACTACGATCACCTGCTGAAGTTCGCAGACGACGACGACGCGGACAACGAAGATCACGCAGAAACGAACGTCGAGAACCGGTCGAAAGATGAAGCCGAAGAAGGCGATGTCCAGCAACCGGAGCCGCTGGAGAGTTTTCTCGTGCGTACGGCATCGGGCTCTCTGCACCGTCTCTTCCCCTGTAGCCAGTGCGACCAGGTGTTCGGTAGCGTTAGGCACTGTCTGATCCATATAATAAACACTCATCCAGAGTCGCGCAGGTACAGAGTTGCCTACCGCTGCAAGACCTGCCAGAAGCTCTTCCGCTCGAAATCCATCTGCGAGCGTCACGTTCAGTCCGAGCACAAGTGCCAGCAGCGCGACCAGCTGACCTGTCGCTACTGCGCCTTCAGCAGTCCCAGTCCGAGCTACCTCAAGAAGCACGAGCGCTCGCACATCGACGACTTTCAGATCCGCTGCGAGCTCTGCAACAAGGGCTTCAGCTCGCGGGCTCTGCTCGATCGGCACCTCATCAGCCACACCGGCGCCAAGCCCTTCGTCTGCGAAATCTGCGGGGCTTGCTACGCCGACAAGCGCAGCCTGCAGATGCACGCGACCATTCACGATCCGGCTGGCAGGCCGAAAAAGTACAACTGCGACCTCTGCGACTACTCGAGCTTCTGGAAAAACGCTGTCAAGACCCACATGAAGATACACACCGGTGCGAAGGTCATTTGCGACGAGTGCGGCCAGCCCGTGGCCAGCAATTACTATCTCAAGGTGCACAAGCGAATACACACGGACGAGAAGCCCTACACTTGTGATGTTTGTGGTAAAAAATTCCGGCAGATGAAGAATCTCGTTGTGCATCAGAGGACTCACAGTAAAATTAAGCCCTACAAGTGTACAGTCTGCAATAAGAGCTTCTCGCAGAACGTCTGGCTCAAGAAGCACAAGTGCACGGCTACGGCCTAAATACTCTGTGTGTAAATATATAAATATACTTTGATTATTCAGTGTGACAGAGCTTGCTGGCTTGACGTTTCTAAACTGTTTGAACATTTTGTGTATTAAAAAGTTGATGGAGTACAAAAGTGCGTGCAATTCACGTAGAAAGCGAACGGTTGATACTTTTTTGATACTCAAGAATTCGCGTTAAATTATTAATGGGTAGATTTTTCGTACGAAAATAATTATTTAAAGAGCGATAAGATTGATTTCTTTGTAACGACAATGAATTTCATTGTACAATACTTGTCAAAATACAACTATTTTATTACAAAATTAACAACCGCTGTCAGAATTATTTAACTTCCGCATCGAAACAAAATGTCCATGCAACGCAAGAGTAAGTACACGTGTGTCTAAACTTAAAAAAGAAACTAACATAAAAAAAAAACATCAAAAACCAATCTGATCAATCATCAGCGATCTCTTGTTAAATAAGCCCAAAAAAAAAAGTAATCGTGTTATCAAAGAAAAAAAAATGAAATCGTCGGTACTCACGACCAATATCCGTCTAATAACACAATGCTCTTCCTATGAATTTCAGGGGGAAGCGGTCGAGGATGCGAGTACCGGCGATTCTCCAGCGCAGGAAGCGAAGCGGCCCGCTGGAGAAGAGCTCGAGCCTAGCCGATAAGGAGCATTCGAGCTCGAAAAGGCCGAAGTTGATAGTCGCCGAGCAGCCGAACATCCAGACGGTCCTTGGCAAACTCAGCAAGGATCGTCGCGTCCTCTTGCTGAAGCCGGCCTCTCTGCACAGCCGACCGCTTAGCACTCTAATCAGCCTCGCTCCACAAGCGACGAGCACGTATCAAGTGGCCCCGACGATATCGGTAGTGCCAGTGCCTGCCCCACCCAATGCGTCCTACGTCTGCGACTCGTGCGACGAGAGCTTCGAGGATCGCTCGGCGCTGATAGTTCACAGAACGGAAAAGTCGATATTGCGCACCCGAGCGGCCCTGCGCCAGCCGACGGTAAAGTACGGCTGCGAGACGTGCGCTCGGCTGTTCACCAACAAAGGCACTTTACTGCGCCATCGCAAGAGCTGCGGCGTCGTCGAGCTCGAGTCGCAAGAAGGAGCACCGGTAGTGCGCCGATCGCGGCGTAGACCGGAAGCGGAGCCGAACGAGGAGCCGGACAAGCCAGTGGCGTGCGGGCACTGCGGCAAGGTCTTCAAGCTGCTCAAGTACCTGCGCGTCCACGCGGCGACGGCCCACGAGCAGGCGGTGCTCTGCCAGCTCTGCGGCGCCAACTGCAGCTCGAGGCCCGAGCTGAGGGCCCACATGGCCGAGAAGCACCGGGACGACTGCAACGAGGCCTGCCCGACCTGCGGCAAGAGCTTCTACTCGCGGCAGTCGCTCAAGGTCCACCTGAGCGCGCACGTCCGAGACACGCGGCCCGGCTGCATCTGCGACCGCTGCGGCAAGAGCTTTCGGCACGAGGTCTACCTGCAGCGCCACGTCCAGAGCGTCCACGTGGAGATGCGCGAGCCGAGGCGCTACAGGTGCGACGAGTGCGGCTACGAGAGCCCCTACAAGTCCTGCTTCCGCAAGCACGTCTACAAGCACACCGGCGAGGACCAGGTGAGCTGCGCCGTCTGCGGGGCGCGCGTCCGCTGCAGCTACCTCAAGATACACGCGCGCATCCACACCGGCGAGAAGCCGGAGATCTGCGAGTACTGCGGCAAGGCCTTTAGTGCGCGCAAGTACCTCAACAAGCACCTCGTCACCCACACCGGCGAGAAGCCCTACCAGTGCCACGTCTGCGACAAGAGGTACACCCAGCGGGGTACACTCACCATGCACTACCGCAAGCACCATCCGCACGACACTGCCACGTCCAAGCGGCAAATCGCGCAAAAAGCTACGATGGAAGAGATCCAGCAGGCTGTTCTTCATGCCGATCAACAAGTCGAAATCCACGAAGGCGTAATGTCCGAGCAGACTGATGAAGCGTTGGATAACGTAGAGCAGCAGATTAGCTATGATTTTGCGGACGCGGAGGTTATTCACGAGGAAGGCGAACTCGATATGGAAGAAGGAGAAATTCTGATTGGTGAAAACGTTGTTGAGGAAACAAGCGAGAATTTTTGCGTCAAGATTAAAACGGAAATGCAAGATAGTGAAACGAAAGGAGGGATCATTGCGAATTAAAAAAAGACAGACTCTGAACTAACATTATTAAAGAGTGGCATTGGGAAAAAATTGTTTTTAAAGATTAACATTGATGAAAAATATTATTTTATTTTCAATTTTCTCAGTGCAAGAGTTAATCTAATATGATGTGTTCAATGGCATTGTTGTAAGCCACTGTAAAAATAATTTTTAAGTCCAGTGATGTATAGCACAGTAAACAGTTCAAAGAACTACAAAGTTGCGTGGAGATTTAATATAATATACGTTTGGAACGTTTATCAATTTAAAGATAATCTTTTTTTACGGTTTTTTTTAAATTTTTGATTAATATTTTATATTGATTAGATTCAGAGAATTGAACGTAGAAACTTCGTTATTAATATTCAATAACAAAACGTTCTTTTCGATACTGTAAAGTTTATTCTAAAAATCGATAAAAAAAATTGTTATCAGAGAAAGACTAAATAAATTATTAAATTTTATATTGAAAACAAAATCTGTGTTGCTACTTTCAATAATCATTCGAGTGTGTATTACTTAAAAATACCGTATACGACGAGAATGCAGTTAGTATCAGCGCAAGCACATGCACCGTTTGGAGCACCCGTTATTTTCGTTTGGCTTCTGTTAGTCTGCCTCAGTCTCTTCGCTTTCCCTAAACTCGCTTATCTCTTTGCAGGCCGATGATCCCAGAATCGAAAACCCGCGTGTTATCGAAAACGACCTCGATCCATCCTAGACAAAGCGCCTACAGCTGCCCCGAGTGCGGCAAGTCATTAAAGACCAAGAACTCGTTAACCTTTCACCTAAAGTACATCCACGAGACAAAAAGCAAGAAGCTCAAGTGCCAGCAGTGCGATTACCGCACGCGCTGGCCGAGCAGCCTGAGAAACCACCTGCTGCGCCACGAGACACCGGAGACCGGCAGCAAAGCTTGCGACCTCTGCGAGCGCTCCTTCTCAACGGAGCTCGACTTGCGTGGACACCGGCGTCGCGAGCACGGGCCGAGCATCGACCCTCGGAATCCCAAAGCTCCTGCCACCTATGCCTGCGAGCTGTGCTCCAAGCGTCTTTCAACGCGGCTGCAGCTCTCGCAGCACCGGGCTACCGAGCACCCTGAGCACTCCTCTCGCCCTCTCTGTGTGCTCTGCGGCAAGCTCTACCGGAGCAACAACGCTTTAGAAGCCCACCTCGAGAATTCGCACGGGAATCGGCAGGTCGTCCGCTACGAGTGCGACCTCTGCGGCCGGAGCTTTCGCAGCAAGCCCGGGATCGTGCTCCACTTAGCTGGACACGACAAGCGCTTCAACTGCGAGCAGTGCGGCAAACGCTTTGCTACAGCAAACCTACTACACCGGCATCAGACCACTCGGCATCAGGAGGACGCTCGAGTCTGCTGCGAGCGTTGCGGCAAGCTCTTCCTCGAGCTCGCGGCCCTGCGACGACACCTGCTCAGCCACGAGGATAGCAGAAGCCACGGCTGTCCCGACTGCCCGGCCACCTATCGCTCCGCCGGCGCTCTCAAGCTCCATCGGCGTCGGCTCCACGAGCCCCGGCCCGCTCGCTTCGACTGCGAGCTCTGCGGCTTTTCCAGCCTGCACCGCAACAGCCTCAGGCACCACATGGCCAGGCACAACGGGCGAAACAATGCCACCTGTCATCTGTGTGGAAAAGTCGTTACCAAGGCTCATCTGCCGCTCCACGTTAAGCTGCACGCCGGCGAACGACCGCACGTCTGCGAGATTTGCGATAAGAGGTTCACTACCAAGAAGAATCTTGACGTCCATTGGAGGCTTCACGTTGGGGTTAAACCTTACGAGTGCACCAAGTGTTCGAGAAGATTCACTCAGCCTACGTCGCTAAAGGCTCATTTGAAAGCGCATGATAAGGGCAAAGGTGGCCGTCTGAAAAAGAAGCCTCTGTTGAGCGATTAGATGTACTTGAGTTAATAGATTTCGTTTCGAGTTATTTGTTCTGTAATTTTGTGTCTAGTCATTTTTCGTTTTATGTTACAATTAGAACTATTTTTACAGAGCTAGCTTAGTTTATTTATTATTCTGAAATTTATTTATGCGTATTAAAATTTTGAAAATACATGTGAATTGTAAATGTTACTTTGTTAGCTTTAGGTAACTTATGATAATAAATGACTCCGTCCAATTTAACGCACGTTACGTTTATTGAAACACAGATATAATATTTTTAGACATGTTTTTATTTTTTTTACGTTTAATTTAAACATTTTTTAAATATTAAATTTTATATACTTTCAAAGTGTCAAATGTGATAAACTAATTAACAAAATATTTAAAAAAAAAACGCGAAACAAAAAGCGAAAAAATACAAACTGGATTCTTACTCAAGTAGGTAAACACTTTTATTTATGAAATATTCGCATAAGCAAGTACACAGTACTTGTGCGGCCGCAAGAAAAGTTGAACGAAAATGGCAATAATAGAACTATTTAATACAGGCAAGAGGAACTGTTTATATCGTGACATGTTGGCTATAGAAAAAAAGAAAGAAAAAAAACGTAAGACTAACCGCTATGTACCTACAACGTCTCGCAGCTGAATTGTTCCTCGAGTGCTCACAGGCGTTTCTCTCTTTCACGTTTCAGGTTCGCCGAGAACGCAGATCCCGATCCCCTTCAGCTGAATTGCGTGATCAAAACGGAGCCGCGCGATAACTCGGCGAGCCCGGAACTGTCAGGGTCACCGAACAGCAAACAGCCGGAGGAAACGAACGGAACTTGCGAAATAGAGAGCGAAAGCGACACCGATTGTAAGGAGTCGATAATCGACGACGAGCTACCCCTCGCCTACTACTCGAATCGGCTGCTCGAGCCGAACGGCACGCGCTACGACTGCAACGAGTGCGGCACCCTCTGGCTGACCAAGCGCGAGCTTCGACTTCATCTGCGCTGGCATTCGAGCGGCGCCGAGCCGTTGCCTGCCACGTCCAACAGAAGCAGAAAGTACGCCTGCCTGAGCTGCGGCAAGAGGTTCCGCCAGCGGGCGAGCTACCAGAAGCACCAGCTGCTCCACGGGCCGGGCGAGCTCGGCTGCCGGCACTGCGCGCGCAAGTTCCGGCTGCAGCGGGACCTCAACCGCCACGAGAAGACCCACTTCGCCCCGAGCTACGCGTGCAAGGAGTGCGACTACGAGACGACCGTCCAGGCAGCCCTGGCCATCCACGAGGCCCGGCATGCCCAGCGCACCAGCGCCGAGCTCTCCCAGCCGCACAAGTGCGCCGAGTGCGACAAGCGCTTCCGCAAGCCCGCCGAGCTCCAGGAGCACTACAACCTCCACTCGGGCGAGCAGCCGTTCACCTGCCGGCTCTGCCCGAGCAGCTTCGCCCTGAGGCGCCAGCTCTCCGCCCACTGTCGCCGCTTCCACCCGGAGATCAGGGCCCAGCGCTCCAGTCGCAACACCGCCTGCGACATTTGCGGCCGCGTACTCGCGACCAAGCGCTCGCTCTACAGGCACAAGGAGAGCCACAACCCGACGAAGCTCTACCTCTGCGACTTTTGCGGCAAGAGGCTCAGCAGCGCCGAGCACCTCAAGAAGCACCGGCGCATACACACCGGCGAGAAGCCCTACGTCTGCGACGTCTGCGGCAAGGGCTTCACCGACTCGGAAAATCTTAGGATGCACCGGCGCGTCCACACCGGCGAGAAGCCCTACAAGTGCGATCAGTGCCCTAAGGCCTTCAGCCAGCGGTCCACCCTCACTATTCACAAGCGCGGCCACACCGGCGAGAGGCCTTACGTCTGTCAGATATGTCACAAAGGCTTCTCCTGCCAGGGCAACCTTACCGCCCATCAGCGGACCAATTGCGTTTGAAATACAGAGCGTCAGAGACTTCTAAACGCGATAAGCGAGTTCAAGTGCGAAAGATATCGTGATATTTGGTTGTGAGGTACCGTTTGAGATTATGGCTTAGCTATAACGATTGTATAGGTAACTTTGTGATCAGAAATTTTTCGTTTAAATTGTTAAAATTCATTCATTATTTTAAGCTTTAATCTGACGGTATAAAAAGAAAAAAGAGTTATGTGTAAACGCCGTGCGATACACACCAAATTATTGTACGATATACAATGAGTAATTATTTTCATGCTACATTTTTACAATTCTTCAACCTGTGATTCTAGCTGATGAAAATTGTGTCTTGGTAAAATTTGTACAAAACTGTAAATTTTTGGAAAAATTTTCTAATACTAGTATTCTAGCCACATCTGTATTATAGTCATTAATACTAAATGTTCCATTTTCATGAAATCATCATTATAATTGTTGTACATATAAAATATCACAAAACAAAAAGTTCACCACGTTCTTAGTAATACCAAGTATTACTATTTGTTATCCTGTCATAATACACAAAATATAAGTTTCATTAAAATTCTAAGGCTTATATTATTATTTAATTACTTATTACCTTCGTAATATTTTCGTTATCATCTGTAAATATCGGTTAAGTGGTAAAAACTGTTCTTATCATCAACTTATTAATTTCACCACAAATTTTCTCTAACATAACGTTAGAGTTCGTTTTATACTTTCAAAGTGTGCTATTATGATATGCTTTTATAAAGTAGTGATATGCAAACATAAATTTTGCTTAATTTTTAAGTTCAGCTTTATAAAATTGATTATATTTCTACGTTCAAATGAAACGTAAAATTGATCGTTTAAGGTGCGACAATTCAAAGTTTATACTTTGAAAACACAATAAATTAAAATTTTTATGTAAATTTAAGTTTTTTATTATTTTCCTATATTCAACGCTTTAAAAAATGTCTCAATATATTTCAATATAAGGTCGTCCAGCATATTCACTGACATCTTTTCAGTGAATGCAAATTTAGGTAAGTCATATAAAAAAGCAAAAGTACGATTTCGCTCCAAAACCGCAGCGCATCATTCATTACGCATATGAATAGAATCTCGTTCGATTTTGATACGAAAAAAAAGCTAGATCGCCAAGAATACACACGAGCCTTTTTTTTATTTTCACGCAACATTATCATTTGTTACACTGAAAACGTTATTTCTTATTTTATTATTATTATTATTTGCGCCAGTTTTATTCTACTATCAAATTAATTTTCACGACTTGTACTGACGTTGACGCCAGACAGATGGACTTTTATTCATTTCGTCAGTGATTACCTTTACAACACCTGCTTATCGCTTAGCCTGTCCGTTAAATGAGAGCAAAGTAAATACCACAACTTTAAGAAGCGCAAATATTAAACGCGCAACCTTGTTTATTTACCGACTAACGCAAATGTATCACGCCTAACATTATCCTAAAAACTCTAAGCCATAATATAGTAATGTGTAGTTGTACTTGGATTTGGTGAGCGGTGCTGAAGTTCCCGTTGCTGCCCCACACTTCCCCGCCCCGCAGTGTCGTTATATAATCCACGTAGAAGTATATATAATACACAGACGTAAGTGAAAAATTTTAGTGCCAGTAGCTTTAGAAGCGCTTTCCACCCACGGAGCGAATGCAAATTCCGGTAGTCTCTCCCACTACTCCGTTAAACGAGAGAGTGAGAGAGTTTGAGAGAAAGAGGTAGAGGATGTGTGCAAGAGAGTGGCTGTGTGCGAGGAGGTGGGTAAAGCGCGCAAGAGCCCAAGGGCCGACCGCTAACGATCAACACTTGCCTGTTTCAGCCGGGCCAAGAGAAACGGCACGAGCGAGCCGGCGAACGGCAAGGAGAGTAACGGCGGCGGCGGCGACAACAACGAAGAGCCAGGGCCGAAGAAGCGCGGCCGCAAGCGCCGTCGGCCGAGTTGGCTGGGCGATAGCGCCAAGGAGTTCGAGGCCCTGCGCAACGTCTGCCCGTACTGCGACAAGAGCTTCCCGGACGAGCGGCGCGTGGCGATGCACGTGCGCAACGCCCACCGCAAGCCGTTCAAGTGCGACCTCTGCCGCCGGCAGTACTTCAGCCAGGAGCGCCTCGAGCTTCACCGCTCGAGCCACCTGACGTTCGACGGGCACTTCCAGTGCAGCGTCTGCCACCTCAAGTACAAGCGCGAGGAGAGCCTCCAGTCGCACTACGTCCGGGCCCACCTCGACGTCGAGCCGAGCTTCGGCTGCGACCACTGCGGCAAGAAGTACAAGCTCAAGCACGACCTCATGCTCCACATCAACCAGGTCCACATGAGCCTCTACCAGATCTGCCGGTTCTGCGGCAAGAACGTCAAGTACGTCAAGGCGCACGAGTGGCGCCATCAGAACAAGATCCTCGCCTCGAGCCAGCAGGAGCAGACCGACGGGCTCAACGAGCAGGAGGAACCCCGGAAAATCTTCCCCTGCAAGCTCTGCTTCAGGAAGCTCCGTAGCGAGAGCCAGCTGGAGAACCACCTGATGCGCCACGTCCAGAGCTACCCGTGCGACAAGTGCGGCGAGACCTTCCCCGGGCCGGCACAGCTCATGAACCACAAGTCGAAGCATCGGCCCGGCATCACTTGCATATTCTGCGACAGATACTTCTCCTCGCGCAGCAACTACTATCAGCACGTCCTCATGCACGCCCGCATCCGGCCTTACAAGTGCGACGTCTGCTACGAGAGCTTCACCCAACGATCGACCCTCGTGCGTCATCGCAAGGCCCATCCCCAGCCGTTTCCCAAGGGGGAGCATCAGGTGCCGATTGCCGAGCTTGCGCGCCGCATACTCAAGAACTTTGACAACATGAGCCCCATCGAGGCTAGGGAGAAGATTGAAAGTTATTCGATGGAGGATTAGAGATAAAGGCCGTCAACATTCCGTCAATTCATTGATTTCCATTAGAGTTATAAGCATTGATTGTTGGTATTCACAGGGTACTTTATTTTTTGTCTACCGTCCAAAGGATTGAAGTCAGCATTTTAATAATGTTAATGATGATACTGTTGTTTTTTTTTGTCGCATATAGTTACGTAACAGAATGAAAGTTACAGTGAGTTCAACTCACTTGCTACGTACAAAGAAAAAAAGAGAGAGTCAACAAGCAAACAAAGATCTAGTTTACAATTAAGGTTTCACCTGAAACTTGCCTTATATACTGCCAATAAAGTGCAAAATTAAAGCTCTTCCATTAATTGATACTTGAAACAATGCATTTTTTATATACAACATATACTGCCAAAAGAATGTACCACAGCATTTAACCAAGATTTATTCAACGAGTAGCCTAAGAAAGACAATAACAAATAAGAAAAATTATAAGCAAAATATTTTTCATTATTTTTTATTGATATAATAAGTAAGGTAGAATTAAGAATCAATGCAATGATACTCTGCCGTCCAAAACATTCCTCAATATTGTCATTATTTTGCTAGAGAAAAGCAAATCTATATACACATATTAAAATATATACACTTATTATATATGAATGCTAATCAAAATATTTTTATAGACATATAAAAACAATTCTTCAATATTATATACATCACTTATTATTATATAGTAACTAATATTTGAATTTGACATACTTACAATAGCTGAGAATTTCGTTCTCATACCTTAAGAAAAATCATATACAATTGAAAAAGTGTTACACCAGTAGCTTTAGTACAATACAGGGTTTTATACTTATTATACACTCTTGCCAAGTTTTATACCATTTATATTCAAGAATATATACTATATAATTAGTTTTACAAATCACATAAAATGTGATTGTCGCGTTATATCGCACGCTAGTGCCAATGCAAAGTTATCGTGCCAATTTAAATCAAATTTAAAGCTTTAATTTTTATATTCTAAGTGACTCAATGACGTCAACAACCACTGCCAAATTTTTTTTTAAACAAATATTAAGTTTTAAAAAAAACATTTGTTAATTTTTACCTTATTACTTGTTTTTTTTTCTTCATCTTTTTTATCAACTTTTTTGTTTCTTACGTTTTCTTAAATAACAAAAAAATGTTAAGTTTTTTTTTATATCTTATTAACAAAACCGTACAAAATTGTTAACGTACTTAATCTGACGTAACCAAGTGTACTTAAAAATAGCGTGCGTCTTATTACCAATCCTAATTAAGCCTAGATCTAATCAATTAGTATACCAATTTTTCTATAATGTTTACCCAATTTTATACTCAATTGTAATACGTTTGTACCACCAATGTATCCAAAGTATTATCAATAAAGTTTTACACGAAAAGCATATAACGAAAGCTTGCCCATTCATTCAGTCGATGCACAAAATTAAAAAAAAAAAACAACCAAAGTTTAGCAAAACTCAAAACAAACAAACCAAACCGAAATAGCGTGGTGTCAGTTACGAATGACGCTTTTTTCCTTCTTGCTGTTCCAGAAACTGTTTAATAAACGGCAAAGAGCTGCGTATAACGCTACCACGCTGGACTGACTTGGAAATCGAAATGATGAAAGCCCAGATCAAAGAGTACAAGTGGTTCGTGCCGACGAGCACGCCAGCCGGGAGCTTGGCCGAGGAGAAAAGGCCTTGGCTGCGCCGGCGGAAGTACGTGCGGAAAAAGCCGTTGCGCTCTTACTGCTGCAAGCTCTGCCACAAGTGGATAAGAGGCTGCCGCAACTACTTGAGCCACAAGCAGAAGTGCCCGAAAAAGAAGCGCCACCGTAACAAGCAAGCCCGAGAGAACGGAGAGCTCGAGGAGGAGGAAGAGGAGGACGACGAGGATAAGGAGAACATTGAGTTCGGGGAGGATAAGGACGAAATGGACAAGTTCGAGGTGCGGCCGCTGATAGTGTGCAAGGACTGCAAGGAGCCCTTCCCGACGACCCGCGAGATATTCGAGCACCGGCGCGAGCTCAGCTGCAGGCGCAAGCTCGCGGAGGACGGGGAGGACGAGCCGGAGGAGTCGGAGCTGTCCGAGGCGACGGACGACGAGTACGAGTACGACGTGCTCTACGCCTGCCCGGCCTGCCGGGCCAAGTTCGTCTCGGCGGAGCTGCTCGCCCGGCACCGGGAGCGCGAGGACCACTTCGGGCCGCGCAAGCTGACCGAGCTGCCGGCCGAGCACGGCCCCGAGGACTTCATATTCCGGAGCTGCGGCGACGACCAGTACTCCTGCGCCGACTGCGACGGGACCAGCGTCTACCTCGACCCGGACGACCTGCTCAAGCACCACCGGGCCGCCCACAGCAGCCTCGACGGCAAGGTCTACTGCCGCTACTGCGCCGGCAGGCTCGCCGGGGGCGTCGCCGAGTTCCAGGACCACCAGCGCGCCTACCACGAGCTCCAGCGGCACTGCCGCGACTGCGGCCCAGCCGGCCGGAGGCATAACCAGCAGCTGGGGCCTCGGGCCAACAAGCCCCTCTGCCCGCGCTGCTACCGGGGCAGGGGCCTGCTCAACGGCGACCTCGGCGACGACTGCATGGCCCTGCTCAAGGAGAGCCTCTACTGCGACAGCTGCGCCCGGGCCCTGCCCAGCCTCGGGCACGTGCGCTTCCACCACTGCCAGCAGCCCGGCGCTCCCCTCGTCTGTCCGCTCTGCTGCGCGAGCTTCAGCGGATTGCGCTCGCTCTACCGGCACGTCATCAAGCACAACGACGTGTTCGGCCACCGCTGCGCCGACTGCGGCAGGCTACACGAGACCTGGCGCGCACTCAGGCTCCACGCCCGCAAGTGCCATAACTTGAACGAACTCTGCCTGCCGAGGATGGATACCGAGACGCTCAGGCGAAACGCCGAGGCGGTCATTGCGCGCTTCGAGAGGAACGGCGTCAAGCTAGCCGTTTGAATGATTTTTCTTTCTTCATTTTTTTTTCTTTTTTTTTTTAATTTTTTTTTCTCTCGTGGAAGTTAGTTGAAGAACTGAAATTGTTATGCATTTGCAATTTGGTTGATGACCTTGTACTGAAAATGTATCGCTCACTGCCGTTATTAATTGTTTTGTTAACTTGAACTCTTATTCAATAAGATTAATTTGCCGAGTGAGAATTGTTCAACGTAAGCTCGTTGAAAGCGATGCGGTTGTTTAAGAGTTTACTTTTATGGTCACCAAATAAAAAAAGCTTTAAGAATGTATAAGAACATATAACGTCATTCCCAAGTAAAAAAAAACATTGATTTTTACAAAAGTCTGTCAAAACTAACGTTGAAGAGTGTATTTTTAATACTTGAAGCCAAAAAGAAATATCAATTGTAAATATACCATAGCTATTGAGAAACGAGTTGGAATTTCAATTTTACAATTTTTATGTAAGCTCTACGGTTGTTAAAAATTTTACATAGATGTTTAATACTCGAATAAATAGAGCCAACTTGTCTTAATAGAAAAAGCCTTTAGCTTAAACTAAGATAAATTTTTAGTCATTTTTTTTTGTATTTACAATTATACATATCTAGAACCAAAATACTTTACTTAGGACAAAAAGAAACATAGAAGATAAAAAATTTTACATTTCAATTATTTTAGATTCACTTAATAAATTTAATGAACAGTACTCTAGTAAATTCGATTACTATTGTCAACTATTTAAAATAAAAGAAAAAAGAATACTTATTTCGAGGTTTCAATTTTTCAATTGAATGTG
This sequence comes from Anagyrus pseudococci, assembly GCA_030522585.1. Taxonomy (NCBI): domain Eukaryota; kingdom Metazoa; phylum Arthropoda; class Insecta; order Hymenoptera; family Encyrtidae; genus Anagyrus; species Anagyrus pseudococci. Next base: position 66,682 of record JAPYYQ010000210.1, read on the forward strand.
TGCATCATTTTTTTTTTTTTTAAGTATTACTATTGTACTGTATTTTTTTCTAAAAAAAAAACGTTAGTTTATTTCTCAAAGAAACCCGCAGAACTGATTTGTGCACTTTATTCGACAAACATGTCCAGCTTGTTCAATTAATAAAATGATCTTATATTGAAATCTTCTCAGACACGACTTATTTCGTTTTATTTCAAAACAAACAACAATATTCATCCAATTATTCTCCAAACTTTTATGATAATCCCCATATTTCGCAATATCTCATCACCATCGCTCAATTAAGTAATCACCCATCGAATAGCGAATTATCCAATCGAAATTAAACGAAAAAACAAACTCCAGTTCAGAACTGCTTTATAGAAACTAACTTAGGCTATAATTTTTCATTCTAGGTCGCTTAAAGTGAATCCCTCTAACACGGTGTTCATCTTGAAGTCGAAGCAGGATCTCTCACGTTATCGCCAGTTTTCCAGCGTGTGCATCGTGCCGGCGGTAAGCCAAAGAACCCCGCCGAAGATTAAAATAACGAAAACTGAGATTCTCACGAGAGTTCAGGCGATCCCAGTGGTAACGAAAATCGCCGGTCAATCGCCCCGAAAGCCAGCGCCCGTCAATCAAGTCACTTTGCCGACGATTGTGGCCCGTAAAAATGAACCGATCGCGAATATGGCGTGCGCCGAGCTGCCCACGTTTAATCCTGCGAAGATTAAGAAGCAGCCGGTGACGATTGTTCCGGTACGCCAGGAGAAGCCGGCTGAGCCTAGCCCGCCGGGCGTTTCGAACAGCCTCATCGAAGAGATAACCGACCACGACTCGCCGTTGTACGAGGAGATCTACGAGGAAGCGCAGCAGGAGAAAGACGAAGCCGAATACGCGGAGGAGGAAAATTACGAGGAAGAAAAGGACGAGGAGGATGTACCGTCTTCGTCGGCGACGGTCAAGCGAAAAAGGAGAAAAAGAGAGCCGGGCCAAGAGGCTACGAGGAAGTCTAACCGCAGCATCGTCTCCTTCAAATGCGAGGTCTGCAACGTGACGTTCCCCGGGCGCGGACTCTACAGCGAGCACATGCAGTCGCACAGCAACGTACGGCCGTTCGAGTGCCGCTTCTGCTACACGACCTTCAAGCGCAACATCCACCTGAAGCGCCACATACGCGCCATTCACGGGTCCGAGGTGGTCAAGCACGCCTGCGACCGCTGCACCTACGAGGCCGAGACGATGGGCGAGCTGCGCCGGCACGTGCTCACCAGCCACATGGCCACGGTCGTCTGTAGGGTCTGCGAGCGGCGCTTCACCGACGACGAGGCACTCGCCGCCCACGACTGCTCCGGGCCCCAGTCGCGGATCTACGCGTGCGACGTCTGCGACCGGTGCTTCTCCAGCCGGCTGAGGCTCAGGGTGCACATGGTCCGCGAGCACAAGCAGGAGCAGGAGGTCTTTCAGTGCGAGCTCTGTCATCGCTATCTCGCCTCGGCGGAGAATCTCAGGCGGCATCAGCTCATCCAGTGCTCCGTATTCAACTGCGACAGGTGCAAAAGGAACTTTCAGCGCAGGGATTACTTCGTCAAGCACGTCAGCATGTGCAACTCGTACAGGAAGCCGTCTTATCAGTGCGACAACTGCACCAAGGAGTACGACGCTGAGATACCGCTCAAGCTGCACATGCTGCAGTGCAAAAAAGCAAGACCGTTCAAGTGCCAGGACTGCAGCAAAACCTTTACAACGAGAGCCTCGGCATGTGTGCACAGGAGGTGGTGTGCCAAGCGGTCGCACTAATCGAGCCCTATAGATCAAGAAAAGTTTGATTTCTACGCGAATTCGGGGATTATTTTGAATTGTAGCATATTTTAATGTTTTTTTTTAATCATTGAGTGCTTAGTTATTAAGCAAGAGACTTTTATGTACATGTATATATTTTGTACAATACATTCAAGCATGTAAGTGTTCGTTACTTAAGTTATTAAAACAGTTTCATTAATCTTGCATATTAAGATTTTATGTAATAGATGAAAGAGACCACTATTTTTACTTAAGCATGAAGATAAAATATATTGCATCATTTAGCGAATAAGCCAATTAAGTGTAAAACTATAAAATCAATTGTTTATTCTATTTAACATCATTCTTTTTCTGTACAAATTCAACAAATTTATATTTAGAAGCAAAAGCGTGTTTAAAATTATAAAACTGTGGCTCATGCATTGAAATTGTTATTTTGAACAAATTAAATTAAAAGAAATATATTTTAATGTTTTATATAGAATGAAGGGTCTTATTGGGTATTATAAGATAAAATAAAAATCATAAAATTATATTTAATACATAAAACCTTATTGTTATTAGTTTAATTTAAGTGTATTAAAATTAGTCATGTAAATTGTACTATAGAAATTCTGAAATATAATTTTTAAAAAAAAATTAATCTCATATTTCTTTTGTATTACAATGTACATACATAAGTTTATAATATATAAACCATGCTTAGCATGTCTTGGTTAATTATGTTTTAGGCCATTCAAGTTAACTGGTTTAAAAGTTAACATCGGCTTTATTTGCGTAAAAAAATTGACTCAAGAATAGCAGTAAAGCAAAAGAAAAAAAAATAAACGTGTAAAAGTTAAAGATTGAAAAAAATTTCAAAGCTCTTACAAAAAATGTTTTCGTTTTCGTGCAGTGCAAAGTTTTGTGAACAGAAGAATATTTTGTGAGTTTTTAAGGAACCAATCATTCCGGAGTGCAGTGAAAAATTATGTAGTTCGACGCCGCTGATGCTCGCATTTGTTTTCGTAATATACAGTACTTTGTCGTAGAGGACAAAAGAAATTCGCTGAGCGGGGAGAGGGGCAGTGTAATAGTGAATAAAACAGTAGCCGGCAAACAAGAGAGTACAATATCACGTCTCGGGTAAGCCGGCTATTTCCTCGAGAAATTCTTTTAACATTTTTCTCTCCAAAGTATCGTCAGTTGCTGTGCCATGGCCTAAACACGTAAACCCGCCTGTTGCGTAGGAAGTATTTTTACGTCGAGCAGTACGTAAGTCAATTTATATTTTATTTTCTGTTTCCGGCTGAGGTCACGTTTTGACAACACTTATTAAGAGCCTATTAGAAAGAGGTGCTCTTTTTTCCAATATATCTTTTACATACAAGTTGATTCACAAAATAAAACTAATTTTACAATGTTTAACGAGTCGTTAAAATTTGAGGTTATATTTTGCAAGATCAACATCTTGTGCAATTGTCGTAAAATATTATCGTAAAAATGGCAATGCTTAAACACCTTGTTAACGTCGTTCAACGAATAAACATCAACTAAACATTGACAAAAATGCATTCGTCTCTAGCGTACGCCGTTAACAAAAGTGAAAAAGCACGAACAGTGTCAAAAAGATAAAATAATTAGTAAGAATCTCCCGCATGCGGGCGTTACTATTTTCTCTCTCTCGGCCGACCATTTCGTCCGATTACGAGGCTGAAAAGACGCTGGTTAGCTCAATTAGAACAATTCTCAGCAGAGAGAAGCGTCGCCGGTTAATCGAATTAAAGCAAAGAGATGCAGCAACTCCAGTCAGAGCCAGCCTCGAGCGACGGCCAGCCGAGGACAGTCGCTCCGTCGACGGACTGCCTCAACAAGCTAGCTACGCCGACTCCCGTCATCCTCGGCCTCATCGTCCACTTCAGGTATAAAGAGCATCGATCCAATTACTCCACTTGTCATTCGCACTATCATCTCGCGTCAATGCAACTGTATATTTCTAACGCCTACGCCGGCTTTGCTTATTATCCCCTCTTTCTTGCCGCCTAACGCACTTGCAAAGCTAACCCCCAAATAAGCGCACGAAAAACGACTCCAAAGCTCCAGCAATGCGAACGGTAAATCGTTGAGGCCGATCGCACCGCGAGACACCGGAAGCACGAGCAGCCCGAAGGAGGAGGAGGAGGAGGAGGAGCCACCGAGCCTCGGCAACTCCTCCAGCGGGAAAAAGTCTCGCGAGCCCAGCAAGCCGGCAAAGGCGGAAGGAGGAGGAAATGGCAGTGGGCCAAGCGACGCCGAACTCAAGCGGAGCATCAACGAGGCCGCAGCAGCCGAGGACAACGAGGACAAGGAGGACCTGCTGGGCCAGCACGGGCTCTACCTCGAGCTGCCGGAGGGTGGTGGCTTCGCGTGCGCCCTCTGCGAGCCGGGCAGCGGCTCCCGGAGCTTCGGGCACAAGGCCGAGGCCCTGCGGCACCTGCTGCGCGCCCACGCCCGGGCCCGGGCGTACGAGTGCGCCCGCTGCCCGCTCAGCTTCGACAGCACCGCCGAGCTCGAGGAGCACGCGGCGAGCCCGCACCCGCGGATGAAGCAGGAGGACGGCCAGCGGGTCGAGTGCGCGCGCTGCGAGCACCGCTGCGCCGACGCCCGGCTCCTCGGGCTCCACGTGCTGCGCCGGCACGCCCGGCAGTTCGGCTACGTCTGCGGCAGGTGCGCCCGCTGCTTCCGCACCTGGCCCGCCAAGAACGCCCACGAGTGCGCGGCCTACCTCGAGAGCCTCACCTGCAAGAGCTGCCCCAGCAGCTTCACCAGCCGCCGGCTCCTCGGCAAGCACCAGCGCGAGAAGCACGAGCCCCCGATGAGCCTCGACGAGGCCAAGCAGCCGAGGAAGGCGCCCAGGCCGCCGGCTGCCGGAGGGGCCCGGCCACCGGCCAAGCGGCTCTGGCCGAGCGGCTCCGCCGCCCAGGAGACCGGGCATCCTTGCAAGCGCTGCGGCAAGAGGCTATCCAGCAAGGACCATCTCCGACTCCACGAGCGCACGCACACGGGCGAGCGTCCGTATCCCTGCCCCGAGTGCGGTCGTGCCTTTGCTCTACTCACCACCATGAAGGTCCACAGTCTGGCTCATCGCGGCATCAAGCCCTATCTGTGCCGGATCTGTTGGCTGAGATACTCCCAGCGCTCGGCTTTGATGACCCACTGGAGAAGCAAGCACGCCAATTTACCACCTCCCCCACCAATTGAGATTCATCATTACTTTGATGAGTATGGGAATCTATTAGATGACGCTGAGTATGGATCAGATTCATTACTTTGAGTTTCTCTATCAAGGACCTTCAGTTATTCAAATGATTTTCTTTTCATTTCAGATTTATAGAAGATTGAATTGAAGCTTGTTCCCTGTTTTTATAAAAAGTGCCCTACACGTATCAAAGTGGCTTGCATAACATAAGCTTTAATTTTCATGTGTTCATTGTGTTTTATGATTTAGATAGTAAATTTTAATATAATTTCATATGTTACTAATGCAAACCAAAAAGTACAAATAATTTTTTGTGATCAAAGCATAATAATGTGCTGTAATTTATTGAAGAGTATTGCTAATAAATAATCTACTACTCTGTTGACACTAATGAATTGCTTGTTCTTGTTGCGACGATCCTCGCTTATAAATTTTATTTCAATCATATCAACAAATTTCTCGTCAAATTGTCCTCAAGACTAATGACTGAAATTTATGTTTTAGGAGAAACGAGAGGTTCAAGAACGATCTTGTATCGAGAATACGAGTGCGCACACCATTAGAACTTTATCACTTAAATGTGTCCAATTTGGAAAACGTTTCGGACAATTCAACGATCTATGTTAAGCCCGAGAAAAACATAAGTTATACTACTGAAGAAAATGTAGATTTAGGAATCGACGAAATTCAAGTTAAGTTTTCTGATATTTCTGTGCCCTCGAAAACGCAAAGACGTAATTCCTCGAATAATATTAAAGAGACTGTAAGAAGTGGCATTTCAAAATCTACAAATAAGTCTCTTAACAGGAATAAAGTCAGTCAGAGCACTGTCAAAACTAACATGCCTAAGTTGAGTGAAAACAACTTTGGCGGCAAGACGCCATCAGCCTTGTATAAGAAACTAAAGAGTGGTTATTTTTACTGCAACATCTGTCGCGAGAAATTCACTCACCGATACAAAGTGCATCTGCACATCAAAAAGCGTCACGAACCAGCAAAGACTTACAAGTGCAATGACTGCGACAAGTCTTACAAATCAAAATTCCTGATGACCCAACACACAAGACAGGAGCATCGAGAAAACGGTAGCGACTACCTATTCTACTGCGACAAGTGTGATTACCAAAGCAAGTCAAAGTATTATCTGAAGTTTCACCTTATCCGTAAACATACCGAAGAGTGCAACTACACGTGCGCCCACTGCGGCAAGGGATTTAAAATGAAGATGGACCTCAAGTCTCATATCGGCACGCACCGTGACCATGAGCTCATGTGCCACACCTGTGGCAACATGTACACGACCAGTGATGCTTTGAACAAGCACGTGCGCGTTTATCACCTTAACAATTACAAATTTCAGTGCAACATTTGCCATCAGAAACTTCTTACACAAAAAAATCTTGACAAGCACAAACGCCTTCACGATAGCAGCAGGTACAAGTGCGACGAGTGCGGACTGAAATTCGCGAAAAAGTACTACGTAACGAGGCACAAGAAGCGCATGCACGAGTTAGAGAGAAACAATATATGTAAGCTCTGTTCGAAGACGTTCATGTGCAAGGCATCGTTGCGCATCCACTATCTCACACACACAAAGGCTAAGCCTTACCTTTGCAACGTGTGCGGATCTAGATTTACTCAGCGATCCTCTATGATGATTCATTGGAAAAGGAAACATCCCGATGCCGAGGAACCGCCTCCACCGGTGATACTTACCAACTTCTTTGATTCCGTCGAATCTGAAGTAAACAGACTCGTCGAGATTAGGTCACGAAAGAGAAATAACCAGTCATCTTCAGTCGAGGAAAGCTAAAATTTTTTTATTTCATTTACAGTTATGAAGGAGTCAAAGAATTGCAATTTTAGTTTATTTGTTATTGTTGTATCAATTAAAGCAGATATACATAATATTTTGTAGTGTATCATTCCAAAAATCGATGTCAATCAATTTTTTGTTATTTTATGCACAATATTTATTGTTTGATAAAAAATAAATTGTAATTCTTTGTACATTATTACAAAAAGTTTTACAGTTTCTAAAATTCATTTTTTAAATTATTTTAAACATTAAAGTATTTTTAATTAATAACTTAATGTTGGAGAGGATAATGTAAAAGTTTTCTATTAATAAAAGTTTTGTATATATAGCATTACTCTTTATTTCTGAAATAAAAAAATCTTATAATCTAATATGATTTTTAACGATATTAAAACGTTATAAATGTTCGTAAAACAAGGCTGACTAATCCATATAAGAGGAGAGAAAATTTTTCTTGTTCTTAACAAAATGATAATGTAGTAATAAAAATTCAGTCCATGAGTTAATTATTAACTAAAAACACGTTTTATTATTACGTTTGCCTTAATCTGTTAGATAGCTAAGTTTAGTAAAATAACTATAACCAGACTATTTGTCAAAAAAAATTCTACAGTCTATTGGCATTTGTGTAACCTTTACGAGGCATGTAAAAAAAAAAGACAAAATAACAAACGACACACATATCTCAAATTAATTGCAAAAGAACCCCATAATCTTGAAAACAAATTTTACAAAAATTTCACACAAAGAATCATTAATCCTTAAAAACAATACAGAGTAAGTAGCGTTTGGCCGACTTCTACCTCGTCAACTTGATCATCGATCTAACAGTCGATCTTTCTTCTGTTCAAGGTGCCTGGAAGAAGTGGTGAAGGAGGAAGTGGTGGAGACGAGTACCAACGACAACGTCGAAACACCTGTCAAGCCAAAAACGTCGATAATGTTGATAACTTACGAAAACGGCAAGCCCTCCTCGTACAAGCTAGTGCCGGTTAAACGAGCAAGCGAGGTAAAGAATTTGCCGTGCGACGAGTGCGGCTTGACTTTCGTCTCAGAATTGAGGCTCAAGTATCATCGCTTCACCCACGATCCCCTTGGCCAGAAGCAGAAACAGGCGAGGGCGTTGAAACGAGCCAATAGCACGAGTCAGGAGGATGAAGGGGCTACCGCGAAGAGCCGGACTACGTCAAGCGAGCCTGGCATCAAAGATAAGCCGAAAAATGTTCTCTACATCTGTCCATCCTGTGACTTTAATACGATGCGCCGAGATATCATGATTACCCATTTCACGAGTACTCACTGCTTCAAGAGCAACTCCAAGAAGAGACTCATTGAGAAAATCAAAGAGGTCCAGCAGCTCAACGACGTCACGGAAGATACGGATGAAGTCAAGGAGAAGGATGTGGAAAAAGAGGTGGTCGAGCAGGAGGAGGAGGAGAAAGAGGAGGAAGAGGGTAAAGTAAGCGCAGAGCAAGTGTGTCTGAAGTGCGAGCGTTGTGGTTTTGAAGGTCAAGACGAAGACGACCTTGACTTCCACACATGCGTTCCAGCGGACGAGAAAGCCGAGGCGACGTTCTCCTGCCATCTCTGCACCTACGAGGGACTGACGAGCATGGGCCTCCAGAGCCACATAACCCGTAAGCATCGGCCGCGCAACATCGGGCAAACGACCCGCAACTACAACTGCGAGTACTGCGAGTATGTGACGACGAATCGGCGCACCATGTACTCCCATCGGCGAAAGCACCAAGCGGCCGTGTCCGCTGTGAAGTCGACTAAATCCAGCAAACCCAAGCCCGGGGTAAATTTCTTCTGCGACGAGTGTAACTTTGCCGCGCGCACCAAAAGCACCCTCTACCTCCACATTCAGCGTCAGCATCGCGAGCCCGATCAGTCCGAGTCTACGGAGCCACTGCCGAAGCCACCCGGGCCGAAGCCGAACAAGAAGCAGACCCTGTACACGTGCGACCAGTGCGACTACACGAACAAGAACAAGTACGAGATGAAGGTGCACGTCATCCGAAAGCACACCAACGAGTTCAACTACGCCTGCGAGATATGCGGCAAGAAGTACAAGATCAGGGGCGATCTGACTAATCACATACGCTTCCAGCACCGCGAGCAGCCCATCATCTGCGACGTCTGCGGCAAGACCTGCGGCAACAGCAATTCCCTCTACGTCCATCAGAAGTTCGCTCATTACAAGGCCGAGTTCGAGTGCCACATCTGCCACAGGCGCATGGTCAGCCAGGCGAATCTCGACGAGCACGTGCTCAAGCAGCACGAGCAGCACGAGAACGCGGTCTGCGACGAGTGCGGCAAAACCTTCACCCGGCACAGCCGGCTCAAAATTCACATGCGCACGCACACTGGCGACAAGCCCTACAGCTGTCCGATCTGTGGCAAGCCGTTCGCTAGGAAGACAGCGCTCAGGCAGCATTTGCTCACCCACACTGGCAAACGGCCCTACCTCTGCGACATATGCGGCAAGGCTTTCACTCAGAAGCCCGGACTCATCAGCCATAGGAAGAGCCATCCTGGAAATCATCCGCCTCTGCCGAGGTTCACGATTGAGCATGTCATCTCGGATTTACTCACCAAGGACTGATTTCATTATCTTCATTTGCGTGATATGTATTTACATTGTTTTAATTAAGTCTTCTTTTATAACGCGTTTCAATTTCTTTTGCGTATTTGGTATGGAATCAGAAGTTTGTGTAAAAAGATTTTAATTTTAAGTTAGATGATTGTCATTGATCATTTGTACTGTATAAATTTCAATAATATCGATTATGAGTTTGCTGAAGTTTTTAAATTGAATTTTCAAACGGTATGGATATACAAATTTCATGTAAAATAATTGTGATGGTGTACACTATTTGTTGATTATTCAACGAACATGAACGTTTTATCTGTCGGGTGAAATTTGTATACATGGAAAAAATGTGAGTTTATATTAATAAGTATGCCACTTACTTAATGCACTAGATGTGAAATCTTCAAACATTGTTATAATTATTTTTTTTTGAAAAAATATTTTGCAATTTTTCAAGATTCATTTCGCTTTTCAATTGACAGAGCTTAAAGCTACAAAAAAAAACAATGTAACACAAATCTCAATATTAAATTTTTATATAAATGAAAAAAAATTATGACATAATGAAAAAAAAAGACTTGTTAATGTGATAAAACGAAACTTGCGAAATCGCTGCAAGTCATGTAAGATACTTGAAAATTGAAATAAATAAAGTAAAAATTATTTGTACGTTCAGCCGATTGTCTCACGCCATCTCACGCACAATTACTCTTAGTTGATAAAACTCCACTAACTTTGACACCGAGTCCTAGTCCCCAGTAACTCAACGTCGATTATCAACCGTCCACAACCGAGGTCCAATGTAAAATAACAGAGACCTAATCTCAGCGAATCATCTCGCTAAAGAAACCCACCAGCAGTCGTGCATCGAATCGTGTCTCAAAGAATCGCGGCCCAAGCCCGGGGGCCGTTTCTAATCTGCCCTCCAGCTCAGCCTGACTAACCACGTGCTTCTCTTTCCGTTTCAGAACCGACGCGACGCCGAGCAACAGCCGCAAGAAGTTCGTCTTTCGCAAGAGGCTCGTGAAGATCACTCCGCTACAGCAGATGAAAGCCGCGAAGGCAGCAGCTCGTCGAGCGGCCGCGCAGAAGACCAAAGCAGCCGAGGGCTTGGTTCTCTACGTCTGCAAGCCGTGCAAGGTCTTCTTTCCGCACGAAAAATTTCTCGCTCTCCACAACAGCGTCGTCCACGGCCAGTCTGTCACCATAATTCGGGAACGCGTTGCGCCCAACGCCCCTAAGATCCCGGTGCAAGAGTCTAACAAAACTCAGTCGAAGCGATATCTCACTATCCAAGGAACGATCAGCGAACAGTCTGGCTTGGTCGACGACAAGAGCAAGGGCTACCATCTGATCAACACTGGCCAATACGTCTGCGACAGCTGCAACTTCCGCTCTGCTCAGCGCTCCTCCATCGTCGATCACGTTAATCAGCTTCACGACAATCAGCTCGTGGTCCAAAACGAAGTCGTGGACGAGGATGACGAGGACTCCTGGCCGATGGAGACCATCGAGAATTCGTTACCAGAGCCTCGACAAGTCGATCGAATAAAGGTTGTACCGTCGGAACGAATACTACGCAAGTGTCCGCACTGTCCGTTCAAGTCCGAGAACCGGTCGACCTTCCATTCGCACGTGAAGCGCAAACACGGTGCTGGTGCAGTTGATGCGCAGGAGACGGTAGAGAAGGTGCAAGTCCATCAATGCGCTCACTGTACGTTTCACGCCGAAAAGTCGTCGAGTCTGCAGTGGCACGTAAAGCGCAAGCACAGGAAAGAGTGGCTCGAGGCTGTGGCGCGAAAAGTGGCGCTTAAAAGCGAGACCGGTCAAATGGACGTGGAATTGGCAGAGCAAAAGGACGAGCAGGAACTACAGTTGTCCGACTACGAAGATGAGGACGAGATAGAAGAGGATTCAACGAAAGCCGATGCGCACAAGTGTTCGGCGTGCGACTTCCGGGGCGCCTCAGCCTCGAGTGTAAGGGCTCACAAGGCACGAATGCACCGTGGCCACCAAGCAAGCTCCGAGCGGGCAAACTCGAGGCGAACAATGATAAGGCAGTGCACTGGCTACGCTTGCCACTGCTGCACCTTCGTCGCGGCAACGGTAGCGAGCATAAACTCCCACAACGCTCGGGAGCACTCGAGCGTGAGGCCGGCGATAACAGAGGTCCCGGTTAGCGAGTACGACTGCGACCAGTGCGAGTTCAAGTCGCAAGAGCGCAGGAGCATGCAGAACCACTTGAAGGTCCACGCGCTCACGGCCAACGAGGAGGGCATGTACGCCTGCAACGTGTGCGTGTACGAGACCAACTCGAAGATGGGCTTGCAGAGGCACATATCTATCAAGCACTACAAGCCGAGGCGCGAGGCGGCCAAGCTCGATCCCGATGCCTGCCTCAGCTGCGACGAGTGCGGTTTCAAGTGCCTCAACGCCAAGATCATGGACTGGCATCGCCGTCAGCACGAGGCGTCGGACAACGCCGAGGAGGGCAATAGCTACTTCTGCGACGACTGCGACTTCTCCACCTGGACCAAGGGACAGCTCGCGTCGCATATTAAGCGCAAACACAAGGACGAAGACCGGCAGAGCGAGGAGGCCACCGGCGAAGTTACGCTCGACGCCTACCCCTGCGACCAGTGCGATCACATCAGCAAGAATAAGCACTCCCTCAAGGTCCACGTGATCCGCAAGCACACCAGCGAGTTCAATCACGAGTGCGAGATATGCGGCAAGAAGTACAAGGTCAAGGCCGATCTGACTAATCACATACGCTTCCAGCACCGCGAGCAGCCCATAATCTGCGACGTCTGCGGCAAGACCTGTCGCAACAGCAATTTGCTCTATCTCCACCAAAAGTTCGCGCATTACAAGCCGGACTTCGAATGCCCCATCTGCCACAGGCGCATGGTCAGCCAGGCGAATCTCGACGAGCACGTGCTCAAGCAGCACGAGCAGCGCGAGGATGTCGTCTGCGACGAGTGCGGCAAGACATTCACCAAGCAGGCCAGACTCAAGATCCACAAGAGGGTGCACACCGGGGTTAAGCCGTACACGTGCAAGATTTGCGGCAAGGCGTTCGCGCGCAGGAACGGACTCAGGCAACATTTGCTCATACATACCGGTCAGCGGCCTTACGAGTGCGACATCTGCAAGAAAGCGTTCACGCAAAAAACCGGGCTCATCAGCCATAGGAAGAGCCATCCGGGAAATCATCCTCCTTTGCCTAGGGTTACTATTGAGCACGTACTGTCGGATCTGCTCAACGAAGAAGAAAGCTAGGTTCGAGGATACCCGACTGAAAATCGACAATTGAGGCCTCTGCCTTTGGAGCACAGGCTCGATTATTTCGCCTATAAAGAATTATTTTGATTATTTGTAAATAAGGTTAACAAGTTTAAATTTTATTGATGTTTAAAAAGTAAGATTAAGCAAATATTTTATTTCTTTTTTAAAAAATGCTTTAAAACAAAACTTTAAATAAACATATATCTTATTTCAAAAGAAATGTACGTTAATTTAAGATCTTAGACTATTTTATTTTTTTAAGAATTGCATACTTAAAAGATGCGAAATTTAAAAATGTTTCTTCATTCTTAAAACTGTGTAAAGTAAGATACTTGTTTTTGTATTACAGTATTTTTATAAGAGATTATTTTATACGATTTTTCAAAAAAAATTAACATTGCTTCGTGTTTTTCTCTAAGAAATATTTTTAAGCTAATTAAATAATTTATTGAAAAGTAAAATATATTTATTAAATAATAACGCCTATGTAACAATAACATGGAGTTAAAAAATTTTTATAATTATCCGTGAAAGACATACACTTTGTTCTGTTGCAAACTATAAAACTAATCAATAGATTTGTACAAAAAACTTAATAATCTTGCGCATTGCAATTGATTAAGTATAATACACATGCGTATAAAAATGAAGATATTTGTATAATATCAAGCGGAATTGAAATGCATCCAAAGGATCTTTGAATAACATCGTCATATTAGCATAAAAGAACTGCCATCATTATTTTCTAAAGTACTACATTTGTTCATCAATACCGCATAAAAAAAGACTATGTGTAAACAATCGAAACCTACGTTTGTATGACCCCGCAAAATAAGGAATAAAACAAAAAATAATAAAGAGTTATAAAAAAAAAGTCGAGAGAAAAAGAAAGAAAATCAGTCTTGTTATTTTAAATATATCTCCAGTATTAAAAGATACAACATCTCGCGGCGCTGGTCGCTACATCGCAAAGCCCACGATCAAGGCACATCACAAAAGTCCATCGAAATTCCCGATCTTCACGTCACTAACCGTCTCTTTCTCTCTTTGCAGGTCGAAGCGGCGTCGTTCGCGACGTAATCAGGCGAAGAGCTCGCACCAGACGCGCCAGGTGATCGACAACGACGGCAACGAGTACGAGACGATGGCGCCGTTCGTGAAAAAGGAAGAACAGGAGGAGGTGATAATCGAGGAAGACGAGAACTTCGAGGAGGTGACGATCGAGGGGGCGAGCAACCTCATCGACGACCTACCACCGCTGCCTTCGATCGCCTTGCCTACCTTGCCATCCATAGCTCGGCCAACCTCAAGCCGTAAAGTCCCGGCTATTCCGAGCTTGGCCCGCCCGGCGCCAGCTCGCTCGAAGGCGGCCACCGTCTTCATGTGCAAGCTCTGCAAGATCTACTTCACGCACGAGCACATGCTCGAGAAGCACATGTCGACGATCCATTCGGAGCGACCGATCGACAAGCGGCGCAGCTTGATCGAGCAGCTGAAGGAGCGGACGATCGGCTACAAGTACGTCGAGACCGAGAACAAGTACTTCTGCAACTTTTGCTCGTTCAACTCGCGCAGCAAGGCCTGGGTGCAGGTGCACGTGCTCAAGCAGCACGAGGAAGATCAGCGGAAGCTTTCCATTCGCACGTCCACGGTCACCCTCACCCTCGAACCGGCGAAATCAAAAGCCACTAGACATGTTGATTACGATCCTACGAAAGAGGAGGTTGATGAAGTCGAGGTGATCCAGGAAGAGGAGGAAAGAGCGCAGGAGGAGCTGATGGTTGAAAAGAATAAAGAAATTGAGGAGGAAGAGGCTGAGGGTGGTGAGGTCTATCAAGTAGACGAGGAGGAGGAAGAGGTAGGCGAGGTCGACGAGGTGGGAGAAATGGTAGAAGGTGAGGAGGACCAATTGTGCTTTGAAAATAACGACTCTATGTTTGGGCTGGAGGAGGAAGAAACCGCGACCAGAGAAGAGATGGAGGAGATCGAGGGCATGCTGGAGGCCCAGCAGACGAGAGAGGACGTGCTCGAGGAACAGGAAGGGGACCTCGAGGCCCACGAGGCAGGGCTGATCTACGAGGAGGAAGACGAAGAGGGAGATGAGGGAGAGGTGGAAGAGGTGGAAGAGGCGAGCCTGCCGAGCGAGAAGAATAAGAAGCGGAGGTACTCGAGGAGGAGCGAGCCGAAGAGGCTGGTGCCGCCGAACAACAGGCCGCTGAAGAAGCAGTACGGCTGCCCGTACTGCGAGTTCGAGACGGACGTGCGGGCGTCGATGCACACGCACATAACGCGCAAGCACGCGGAGGAGTGGCGGGCGACGCGCGAGCAGCGGCTCAGGCTGGACGTGGAGCGCGGGGCCGGGGGGGCCGAGCTGCCGGCCGCGGCGTGCATCTACTGCGAGTTCACCGCGTCGAACCGGGCAAGCCTGAACGCGCACACGCGGCGCATGCACCCGGGCTTCATCCAGCCGCCGGCGAAGCGCCGGCGCAAGGAGCCCGCCCCGGAGGAGCAGTGCGAGCAGTGCGACTACCGGACCAACGACAAGCGCAAGATGCAGATCCACTTCGAGCGCCGGCACAGCCTCGAGCCCCGCTACGAGTGCGAGCACTGCGGCAAGCGCTTCAAGACCAAGGTCGACCTCCACTCGCACATACGCTTCCAGCACGAGCGCGTGCCCGCCGTCTGCGACGTCTGCGGCAAGATCTGCCACAACAGCAACGCCCTGCACGTCCATCAGAAGCGCGAGCACTACCTGCCCGAGTTCGAGTGCCGCATCTGCCACAGGCGCATGGTCAGCCAGGCGAACCTCGACGAGCACGTGATGCGCCAGCACGAGAAGCGCACCAAGTACATGTGCGAGACCTGCGGCAAGCAGTTCGAGCAGCCGAGCAAGCTCAAGCAGCACATGATGATACACACCGGCGAGCGGCCGCACACCTGCAACCTCTGCAACCGCTCGTTCGTCAGGCGGGCCGTTTACAGGCAGCACCTCCTCATACACACCGGCAAGCGGCCCTACGTCTGCGACATATGCGGCAAGGCCTTCACCCAGAAGCCCGGGCTTATCTGCCATCGCAAGAGCCATCCGGGCAATCATCCGCCCCTCCCCGTCGTCTACATCGACAGCATTCTTAACGAGTTCAAGCAGCAAATCGAGCAGGAGGAATGACTAGAGGAAGTGGAGGAGGAACAGGTCTTTGATGACTAAGGTTCAGCCTCCACTCGGACGATCGCTTGTTGGCCGCATTTTTTGATAATTTATCGAACTAGCTATGGGTTTTCAACAAATAACATGAAAATGGATGACACTTGAACTGGTTCTATGATAGATTTCGGTTCTTCTTTCTTTCTTCGTATTATTTAGTTCAAATGAGTTGCGAATGATTATTTTGATGTAATAGTATGAATAACTTAATGGCTTTTTTTTTGCATTAATTTTTCGCGTATTTGTGTTTACGTAATTTTTAAATGATTGATATTTTCATCTTTGTTATATTGAATAAATATAAGAATAATTTTACGTAATTTAGGAATCGAGTTAAATAAATTTCTTATGTATGTCTTTGAAAACTTATGTTATTCATAAAAAAAAAATTATTGGTTTAATAAATCAAAAGAAAAAAATATATTTGAGAGTTTAAATTTATACACTATTAAATTACTATTCATATTTCTAATAGCTGTACAGTTTGAAGTACGACGTTGATCACTTGAATGTTATTGTTGTACATTTGCATACTAATAGTATAATTGCAAAATTTATCTTAACATATTTTGTACAAAGAATTTTGTATCAATAAATTTAAGAGTAGTATAAATTTAGACATAATGTAAATATTTCACAGCAGTTTTTTTGTATACGAAAAAAATGATATTGTAGTATTTAAATGTCTATAGTACAATAAAAAAAACCAATGCAACAAAATCACATTTATAATTATTTTTCATATGACTAAGTTTGTAACCTTAATACTTATTAATTGAATTTATGGTAAGTACAAGTATATTGTCATACCACTTAACATACATTTGTGAAAAAACAATTTTATCCATTTTTCTTAACTTTTCCGATTCATTTGTATAAACTATGTATACAAACTGTTCAAGTTGTTTTTGTCAGAATAAAATAAAAGCCTTGTGTACATTCTTACACTATCTCCAATCACCATAATTAAAAAAAGAGTCCCAAATCAACCAACACTTAAAATTCGTTGAAAAATAAAAAAAAACGAGAAATTTTCTCGAAGAAACTAATAATCGCGTCATTCGCTAAGAAAAAAAGCTAACTAGGCAAAAGTTCGCAGCGATATAACCAGACACACCATCTCATCATGATCCTCGAATCCTCGGCTTTAACCCATCCGTATCGCTGATGTTTCAGGTCGTCGAATCGCAGCTCAGGCCGTGGGATCTTCATCTTCGAGCGCGAGACCCTGGTGATGCGCAAGTGGCAGGTCCTGGAGTTCGACGGCAAGCCCTACTACGCGTTCGTGCCGGAGGACGACGAGCCGATCAAAGAGGAGGCGATACCCGAGCTGCCAGAAGACGAAGTAGTCATAGCGGAGGCCAGCAATGTTCAAGACGAGAAGCCCGATACCGTCTGCAGCGACGAGGAGCAGTTGATGGAAGAACCTGCCGACAAGCAGCCAAGCCCCGGTCCGATCGGCAATTTGTACCAGGTCAAGGTCGAGGGTAACGTCGTCACGTTGGAGAAGCTCAACGTTCAACCGATCATGACGAACGTTTGCCAGCCGGTCGAGACTGTAGCCGAGCCTGATACTACGATCGCTGATGATGAAGAGCAATTCGAGGCTGAAGACGAGGAGGAGGAGGAGGAGAGGTTAGAGGATGACGATGGAGAGGAGTATCAGCCTGCCAACTCGGAGGAGGAGGAGGAGGAAGAGGAGGAGGATGAGTACGGCGCGGATGAATTCGTGGCGGACGAAGAGAGAAAGCCGGCAAAGACGGGCAGGCTCAAGTGCAAGGTCTGCTCCGAGACGTTCAACTCGACGGTCGGCTTCAAGAAGCACGTAGCCTGGACGCACAAGCGCAAGGTCTGCGTCCAGGAGAACGGGCTGTACATCTGCTCGGTCTGCGACTACCGCACCGCCAAGAAGAGCCTGTTCAGGAGCCACTTGGAGAGCAAGCACGAGACCTGGTCGTCCCGGCGCGCCGGCAGCGGCGGCGCCGGCTCCTCCTCGAGCCTCTTCCCCTGCGATGCCTGCGGCTTCGTCTGCAGGTCCAAGCACTCGCTCCAGTCGCACTTCATCCGCAAGCACACCGACCGCTACGAGCACCAGTGCATGTTCTGCCCGAAGAAGTTCAAGGTCAAGGGCGACCTCACCAATCACGTGCGCTTCCATCACAAGGAGAAGCCGGTGAGCTGCGACGTCTGCGGCAAGGTATGCCTCAACAGCGGCTCGCTCTACGTCCACCAGAAGTGGGCCCACTACAAGCCCAAGTACGAGTGCCCGGTCTGCCATCGGCGCATGGTCAGCCAGGAGAACCTCGACCAGCACATGGTCATGCAGCACGAGAAGCGCGAGAAGATCGTCTGCGCCGAGTGCGGCAAGACATTCACCAAGAAGGACTCGTTCAAGCGCCACATGGCTGTGCACACGGGCAGCAAGCCCTACGGCTGCGTCATCTGCAGCAAGCCGTTCGCGCGCAGGTCCCAGCTCAGGCAGCATCTCCTCATCCACACCGGCAAGCGGCCCTTCGTCTGCGACATCTGCGGCAAGGCCTTTACTCAGAAGCCCGGGCTCATATGCCACAGGAAGACCCATCCGGGCACTCATCCGCCCCTGCCCGTCATGCCGATCGGCGATATCGTTAAGGAGTTCACCGAGGGATTCCTGGCTGGTAGTCATTCCGTTAAGATCGAGTCCTTTGATGTTGGAACGGCTGACGAGGAGATCGACGAGAACGAGGAGCAGGACGACGGGGAAATTATGCAGGCTCAGGTTGTCGAGATCGTTGAACAGGAGGACGTTTTGGCGGACGCGGTGGAACAAGAAGGATAAGTTGTGCCTAAAGTGCCGCGCGATTGAACTATTGATTTTTTGTATGAATAGATTAAAGTAAGATTATTTTATTGATAGATTGATTATCCTTTTTGCTATAGATAATGTACTGCGGGTATATTAAATTGTCGAAATAACGAGATAATGTACGTACAGTTAATGTACAGTTTTGAGCGAAATAATTGTTTAGGCAGATTTATGTATATAATAGATCGACTCTATGATAAAATATTTTCTTACTTTGTATAGATACGATAAATGAAACACTAGAAAGAAATTTTAGGACGAAGATTATCTGTTGCGTTACAAATACTATTTGATTAGTTTTTTGAGTAATACTTATATTCATACTTGCCATTTGAATTAAAAGTGAAACTTAAAAAAGAAACTATTATTAATAATAATACAAATCAATAAAAGGAAAAAGTTATAAATACTTTAAAGTTCAAAATTTAATGAACGTCTTATTCAGTTTGTACTATCGTTACTCAAGCACAAAATATTAATTTTAGTTGTCATGTAAAATTGACTGTGTACATCTTTTCTTACAATAATTTAATACAAACATTAATAAGTTTTCTAATGCCATAATTTACCGATCAGTTATGTACGCCACTCTGTGACGAGTATACAATTGTAAATAATTCGTATGTTAACGAGATGGAAAGAAACCAAATAAAAACTATATTTTTGTCGCATACACCACGCATAGTTAAAAGTCATTGCTCAGGGGCCATCGCTCCGTAATCCACCAAGCACGCAAAATATACCGAGTTATATTATAATCTGCGATTTGAAGTCTTGGCGTGACGTCTGCGTCCACCGAAAAGTCAGTATATAAATATTAGCTCGCATTGCCGAGTAGCGAAATGCGTACGGGAACGATGCAAAGCCAAAGGTATACTAAACTCAGCCGTTTGCCTTTTCATTTCAGACGCGAGCCAAGGGGCTGCCGACTTCGGGCCGCGAGAAAGCCGGCTAGTCCGCCGGAGGACAGTTGGAAAAGGCCACGTCGCACCGCTCGCAGAGCAGCCCAGCCCAATCCCGAGCCAGCTGTAGCTCGAGCACGCCGACTGCCGCCGAAGAAGTTGAAGGAGCCGAGCGACGACGAAGAGGAGGAGGAGGAGGATAAAGAGGCGATAGTGAAAATCAAAGAGGAGAGGCCGTTGCCCGGCTACCAGGAGCTGGACGAGCAGGGTCCGAGCTACGAGTGCGAGCACTGCTCGATGGCGTTCCCGCGGCGCAAGGATCTGCGCGAGCACGTCGCCTCGGCGCACGGCGGCCTGCCCAAGTACGTCTGCAAGGAGTGCCTGAGCGTGTTCAAGTGCCGGCAGTCGCTGCGCGAGCACCGCGTGCGCAAGCACACCGAGGGCTTTCGCTTCGGCTGCGAGGCCTGCGGCAAGGAGTTCAAGATGAAGAGCGACCTCTACATGCACGTCCAGAGCATCCACAGCCGGGAGCGCGAGGCCGTCTGCTGCGACGTCTGCGGCAAGACCTATCGCAACGGGTTCGCCCTGAAGAAGCACCTCGCCCACGCGCACAATCAGCGGCCCTACGCCTGCGACGTGTGCAAGCGCCGGCTGGCGACCAAGGCCTCGCTCGAGCAGCACGCCCAGCTCCATCTGCGCAAGGAGCGCGCCGTCTGCCAGGTCTGCGGCAAGACCTTCAGCGGCAACGACGCGCTCAAGAAGCACATGCGCATACACACCGGGGCGAGGCCGTTCGCGTGCAAGGTGTGCGGCAAGGCATTCAGAAGGCAGAACACCCACAAGCAGCATCTGCTCACCCATACGGGCAAGCGGCCCTACGTATGCGACATTTGCGGCAAGGCCTTTACGCAGAAGCCCGGGCTTATCACGCACAGGAAGAAGCATCCGGGACCCCTGCCGCCTTTGCCTGCCATATCCATCGATTACGTTATTGCCGATCTCATGGCTAAGGATGAGCCTGGCATCAAAACTGACGTTGATTAACGTACTTTACGGACGGCTGCAACTACTCCCGGCTTTGCGAAATAAGGCTATATTTATTTACGTTTTTTTAATTGACCATTTTATGGGAATAATTCCTATTGATTGTTCCTATAATAATTTCGTGACTATACAAAAAATCATTGTATTTATGCCAGAGCATATTATTTTCTTTATAACTGATTAACGTTAATGCGCTTGATTAAATTAAATGTTTTATTTAGACAATCGATTATGTCGATGATTTCTTATTAGTTGTATATTTGAGAAATGAGTTCTACTGAACATTTACCTTTATTAGTTTGTTATTAAAATGCTTGGTAAACATTTACGAAAAATAAATTAATATTTCTATTGTACAAAATTATTATAAATGTAAGACGTTGTTAATATCAATTTGTAAGGATGCGGAAAATTTGAATTGATAAAATTTAATTGTGATCTATATGATATTTTTATTTTTATATAAATCATTTACGGTTAAGTAATCATGAATAGGAGATTTTTTTTAGTTACAGTATTTCAAAAAATGAATGAAAAAAAAGAAACATTATGGCAGGACCAAATGTATGAAAAGTAGACATGGAAAATATTGAAAATAATTTGTTTTGAAATTTGTAAATTTTGCATTTTCCTTTTGTAAATTTGTGAGTGACTATTTTTGCATATGTAAAAATTATTATAAGTTTACATGTAAAATACTTTTATAAAATCTAAATGATGTTGGCATATTGCCTTATATTTTTATCACGAATAAATTTTATAATAAAACAAAATGAATATCATTCTTTTCATTGAATCATTGTTGTAAGTATAATCAACTGTCAAAATTACGCATACGTATTTCTATATTATAATATTATAAAACAAGTAAGTAAACATCTTTTACATAAAAGTGTCTTGTGGCAATTGAGCGATTAGCATTCAATTTTTATTTTGCGAAAATTTTATTTTATCTTAGCATATTTTTGTATGATTTGCGCTTTTATTAAAAACAAGGCAAACGAGGATAATATTAAAAAAATTACTATATTGTCTTTAGAGATTTTAAATTATGTGCTAGAGTTTTTATTTGCTTTAAAACTAGCTTAAAATAAAAGTATACCAAAAAATGTATGCACGACATTACGACGTTACGTTAGTAGATGCAGCAGACTGAAGATTATCTCGTGACCAGTAGATGGACATATGAAAATGGCTTCATTTTTTCATTTCTACAACTTATCAGCTATACGCTTTTTGTATTAGTAAACCAATGTCATTCCTACAATGTAAATTCCGTCTGTACACCAAATGTCTTCCTGATTCCGAAAAACCTGCACGTATATTATCTGTACATGATCACCGTATTAGTTAGACTATTAACATTCCAGGCCAACTAACGTCCGACCCCTGATTTTGCAGGTCCTCCAGTCAAAGCACAAGTCATCGTGGCACGAGGCAAAAGCACCGTTGCGGCCTGTGCCCGTCAAGTTTCAGCAGGATGTCGAATCTCGCCGGTCACCTGATCAACAGCCACGGCATTGCGCGTCCGTTCGAGTGCGAGCTCTGCTCGGTGAGCTTCCGCAGCCCGGAGAGCTTCGCGCGTCACCGTCGCGTCCACTCGGCGCACAAGCTCTTTGCCTGCGACCTCTGCGACTACAGCAGCCGGCAGCGCTCGAATCTCGAGCTGCACGTGCGCCGTCACGCCAACGACTACAGCTACAGGTGCGAGCTCTGCCCGGCCGGCTTCATGCAGCGCAGCGAGCAGCTCGAGCACCGGCGCGCCGTCCACGGCGTCCAAGCCGAGGGCCTGGCCAGGCACGAGTGCAGCCTCTGCCAGCGCTCGTTCGGCTACAAGCGCAACCTCGTCGCTCACCTCCGACTCCGGCACCCCGAGAGCTGCGCCAGCGAGCTCGTCCAGTGCAAGCTCTGCCCTCGACTGCTGCCCGACCAGAAGGCTCTCCGGCGACACGAGAGCAGGGAGCACGTGAGCAGGTCCCGCGCGGCCGACAAGTGGCTTTGCGACCTCTGCGGCGCTCAGCTCTCCACCAAGAAGGCCCTCGAGCTCCACGGCAAGGCGCACAGGGGCGAGAAGTCGTTCGAGTGCAACGTCTGCGCCAAGAGCTTCAGCAAGCGCGAGAACCTCCGCGTCCACCTCAGGGCGCACACAGGGGAAAGGCCGTATCTCTGCCAGTCCTGCGGCAAGGCCTTCGCCCAGCGTACCGCCCTCGTACTACACATGCGAGGGCACACCGGTGACAAGGCTTTCAAGTGCGAGCTTTGCGGCAAGGCTTACGTCGCCGCCTCGGTGCTCAGGAAACACGTGAAGAAGGCGCACGAGAGGACGCAAGAGGACAAATGATATAGGGCTCCGAGGATACGTCGTACTGCGCCGAGTGGGTCGACGAGGTGACCCGTCGACTTGGATTGTCCCTATCCGACCTCTACCCCCAAAAGCACTCATCTTCCCTTTCTTTTCACTATACGTTAGTCCAATAACTCATGATTAACAGTCACAGTTCAAATGCTATTCGATCGGATGGTGAAGGTTTAATGTTTAGGCTGTTTAATAGTTTTCATTATTTATTCAGTACGTGATGAACGTTACTAACACCATGTTAAACTTTTTTTTTCATTTGGCCAAGACATTATAAAAGAAATATCGATCAGTTAGACACCCGAGCATAAATAACAAACCTCTAGACGTAGTAATTAAAAATCATTTAAAAAAAAACGTAGAACAGCATTAGATTTGATAAATTAGTCGTGAGAGTGTTCGTAGTAGTAAAGTACTGGCTTCTTAGAAATGCGCACGCGACGAAACGATGATCTTAACGAATAACCAAATGTATAATTCGCATTACAGCAGCATGAATCCATTCATCCCTATCGATCCGATCGTCGACGATACGGATTACCATAAAATCAAGCAAGATCTCATCGAGTCCTTGAAGCCGAGGTAACTGCACATTCACATATAAAATCTAACCCAACAAATCACTCCCGATCACTCTCCCCCCCTTTATCGATCCCGCATGTCGCAAAACCCATGGTAATCGTCGGCTAATTACCTCCACACGCAGCGAGGATAACCGAGACCGCACGTGCGAGCAGTGCGGCGAGAGCTTCGCCTTCGTCAACCGGCTGGTCGAGCACTTGCGCACCAAGCACGGCATCGATCGGCCCTTCAAGTGCGAGCTCTGCGACAAGGCCTTCCAGCAGCGCTTCATGCTCAACGCCCACGTGCGCAAGATCCACAAGGCCAGTCCGTTGGCTGCATGCGCCCACTGCGACTTCCTCACCAGCGAGCGCAGCAAGCTCGAGCGCCACATTAGACGCAATCACGCTCACGAGCTTGTTGGTATTCAGGGACCCAGCTCGACGAAAATTCTTATCGAGGTAAGGATGCGCTAACTCATTTGCTTTTTGTTTGAGAAATCGGTTGCTTTCCCCCCTTTCTTTTTTTTTTTTTTTTTTTTTTTTTTTTTTTTTTTTTTTTTTTTTTTTTTTTTTCTTTCTTTCTCCTTTCTTCAGTTTATTTTCCAAGTACCCCATTTTTTTCAAATTTTTTTTTCGATTTGATTTTAGAACGGCCTTGTCGTCCTTACCGCGCAACACTTCGATTATTTGATCGTAGCGATGATCGTAGTTGTCGACGTCGCGAGAATTCAGCAGCATTGCAGCCAGCAAGTGCCCATAGCGCGTATCCTCGCTGATTATTCCCTCGATGACGCTCAGCTGGAAATTGGTAACTTTCTGATCGCCGACTATGATGTCGTTGATGAGTTCGATCATGCACTCGGCCACGTCGCGTATTACGGCCGTGGAGAATTTGGCGACGAGCTCCTGGGTCTTCCTCGCGCAACGCGAGCCGAACTCCTTGGGTGTGATCGAGAGCAGGTGTTCGCGAAACAGACTGAGCATCAGGTAGGAGCTCGGCTCTTGACTGGGCTCCAGCCATGTAGAGAACAGACCGAGCGAGCTGTCGACGATCCTGAGCTTCCTCTCGCGATTGGGATCGCGCGCGAGCTCCGTTACCGCGTCGCAGAAGAACCGCCGGACCATGAAATTCACAGGGTAAAATCGTAAGTGGCGCTGGTGGGGTTTGTTGAACTGGCCGTTAACGGTCTTGAAGGCCTCGACGATCGTGTCCAGCCGCTTGTCAAAGTCCTGCTTGGCTGGCAGGAGGTAGGTTGCTATCGCAAATTTCTGCATGACCCGCGACGTTTCCGGCGAGTTCAGATCGAAAAAGTAGCGCTCCAGTATCTTGCCCATAACCTCGATCGATATGAACGAGGCTCTGCTCGGGCTGAGGGCCTCGATCGCCAGGCAGAAGCAGCTGTCGCCGAGGTGCCTGCTCAGACCCCCGCTGTTGCACAGCTCGTCGATCTTGTTGACGAACTCGCTCATGTAGTTGGAAAGGTAGCTGACGTCGACTCGATCGGCATCGCAAAAGACGCTCTCGATGATATCCTTATCGTTTGCGGTGAGACTGTCGATGAAGGTTTTCACGAGGAGCCAAGTCCTCTCGCTCGGCATTTGCCGGAATATCTCCATGACCGTCTTCGCCAGGACGAGCCTCACGGACGACGTGGTCGTCTGGGCGGACTGGGCTTCGAGGAACTTGGTCAGCTGATCTATAGTCGCGGCCTTGCGGTAGAGCCGGATGCCGAGCTTTCGTAGAGATGTCCTCGGATTGTCGGCGAGTCTCGAGGCAAACGCGAGCAGCCGCTCTGCCGGTACTCGTTCAGCCAAGCTCGAGAGTGTCGGTTCCACCAGACAAGCGTAGTCGGGCTCGCAGAAGGACTCGAGCGCCGTGAGCTCGACCGGCGGCTCGGCGAACCGCATCGCCCCGAGGAGACCGCGCGCTCGCTCGAAACTCTCTCTCGCGTCGGCATTGGCCTCGAAGCTCTCCCTCAGGGTCTTGTTGAGCAGCGGGCCCTCGACTAGCAGACCCAGCACCTGCACGTAGCCGGGCTCCTTGGCCTGGCTGAGACTCCTTTCGACGAACTTGACCGGTATGTCGCTGTGCCACTTGCTCGCTGTAATAAAGCGCCGAGCTTCTCGCTGAGCTTTCCTGCGAGCTTCCCTACAGGCCTCCCGACTGCCCGTGTACAGCTTCTGCGCCGCGCGCTGTAAGTAGGCCTCCCAGCTGGCGAGGATCTTCTTGGGATCGCGCCGGAGCAGGGACAAGGCTTTGCCGGTCTCGATTTCTTGGATGGCGTTGCCGTCGATCGTGCGGCTCGCGTAAAACTCCGGGAAATCCTTCTCGATTATGTCGACGAGCTTGCGCCGCTTGAAGCTGTTGATGAAGCTTTGGAGAAACTCCTCGGCTAAGTTTCTTATCCATGGGTAATCTTCGATCTTCAACTTTTCGACGTTAGTGGTTCTGCGCTGATTGGGACTACTTTGAGATCGCTTAGACGAGCAAAATTTTTTGTTGTAGTAGTTTATCGATTTAACGACGTTCAAGGCGATCGATAATCTGTTGTTGACGTTCTCCCAAATCGCGTGATTTTCCGGATACTTTCTGGGCGCGAGCTCGAAGAACTTGACGATGCACTTGGTCTCCAAGATCACATCGTTATCGAACGTCGTCCACGAAGGATAAGAATGCTCGATCTTGCTCGTTAACAAAAGATCGAAAATTTCATCCTGCACCTTCGGATCGCTGTCGTTGGTCGTCAAGCTGTGCCTCAAGGCTCCCGTGAGTACCCACAACGACATCGAGACTACGTTGAACAGCTCGTTCTTGGCGTGCACGTGCCTTATTATCCTCATAAGCACGTCCCAGTGCTCGGTGCTCAAATCCGTCCAGTTGAAGTTCTCTTGGAGCCGGACGAAGAGCATCTCCAGCACGTTGACCGTCTCGTTCTTGTGCTCCCTGAAATAGAACTGCAGGACCTTGCGGAGACTGGCGGTGTCGCGGTAGATCTTGCACGACACGATCATCTGGTAAAAGGCGTCGGCTCTGTCGTAAGCCGAGACCATGTGCTTAATTTCGTTCATCAAAATTGCCGAGAGCTTGTCCGGTGGCAAATAAGGCCGCAGCGTAAATACAATCTCCGGATTGTCCTTGTGACGCTCGAGCAGTATTTCGCTGATGGTCGCTCTTTCGTCGGGCTGCAGGGCTTCGGCCAACTTGACCGAATTCGTCGTCGTCAGGTACTTGTCGGTGAGAAAGGCTGTATCGTAAGCCGTTTTGAACTTCTCTTTCAGCAAACGTATTCTGTCACCGTGCCGATAGTACTCGAGTAAACCAAGGGTCTTATCCAGGTCGAAATCCTCGACGTCCTCCGGGAACATGTTAACGAACATCTGGTCGAATTCCGTCTTGTCGAGAGTCCGGCTGACCAGCTTGAGCGGCAGCAGTTTCAAAAAGATCCTCGGCTTGCGCACCAGTATGTGCTTCGAGCTCTTCAAAAACCTCTCGGCTTTGCTGTTGCCGAGTTTCATACTCTTGTCCGGTGTGAGCTCGTACAGCTGGACAAAGTCGCGCGGATGCTTCTTCACGAGTTTCGGCAGGAACGTCTCGTAATCGTTTATCCTGACCTCGACGAATCGCCGGTCCTCCTCGTTTCTCCGATTGTTCTTATTCGCTAGCTGTAAGTACTTGATGACGACGTCCGGCGAGCGCTTGTACATGTCATCAACAATCTTCACCGGCAGTATGATCCTGTGCTGGATTATCTCCCGGTAAATGAACTCGGACGAGCAGGCGACCAGAAACGGCAAGCTAGCCTCTAGGCCGTAAGCCTCGAAGAAGCGCTCGAAGTACATCTCCGCGCGGGGACCGTAACCGATCAGAGCGTTAGCCAGGCCCTTCACCAGAGCGCGTCGCGTGCGTAGGGAGACCCTCGGCAACAACTCATTGACGAAGTAATCCGGCTCGATCTGGCCCCTCGCGCTCTCGAAGAACCAGCGGGCCGTCAGGGCTTTCCGGCAAACCGGCCCGTCGTCCGAGAGCAGGCCCTCGATCACCAGGTCCTGCAGGTGCAGCTCGACGCCGCAGTGGACGCGCGCCAGTGGAACGAAGGCATCCGGCAGCTCGCGAAACTCCCGCGTCTCCAGTAGCTCGCGCTTGTTTCGCACCGCGGCTACGGCGCCTCTCAGCAAGGCGTTCAGCTCGACGCGTTTACCTCCGGGCGTGGGCTCCTTCAGCGTCTGGATCGCCGATATGCGCGGCGAGAAGCTTATCTCCGCCTTAGCGCTCGGTTTGAATAGGTCTTGCATCGATTTTTGAAACTGTAAAGGGAAAAACGAAGAGCGTGATTCAGTTTGGCTTGGCTTTGTCGTTCTAAGTTTGGTATTTAATGTGAGGTTTAGGGTGTTGACTTACCGAATTGTACCACTCTAGACCTGGTAACGGCATTTTGAGTTGATTGAGTGTACACGAAAAATTTAATTATCCACTGGAAATTTCGAAAGTCCGGGAGGGAGGCAGACTGCGGTTGTTGTTTCGAGGTTTTTGCACTTTTTTTAGCTTTTCATTTTCCTTTCTTGACCCGGACTGCTGAGAAAAATGCCGTTTACATTTTTACGTCGTGGGTTTTTTTGTGTGCATGTTTGTGGGTAACCTAAAAATTTAGTTCTATTAGATCGAAAGGCTGAGATGTAAATTATGAATGTCGAACGAATATGGCTATTGATGATGAATTTACCCGCGACTGACTCGCAATTGTTTGTTCCAATTTTAAATTCAAATATTAACAATGACCATCGTGTTTTAAAGGGACTTTTTTCGTGCTGTTAATTTGATATCGAATAATTTCAAATTGAATGCCTCGTATGAGTAGCGCGTGTTATTACGGTGCGAATGTAAACAATGATTCACTGACCACGCGTGTTTTCCTGGTAGATTATACGACAGTATCAGCTGACCCGATGCTTATACCTGAAACATACCGAAATGACTGTTTAATGTTTATTTTTTGCTGTTGCTAGTTTAAAATTCTTTAAAATGAATTAAATGATTTTAAATTTAAATATTTAATTAGTCAAATTCGTCCGATTCTTAACAATAAAAAATGCTCAATACCAATGCTTACCAAAAAATCCACAAAATGTATTAACCGAATGTTGTATCTGTCCATGCCCGGCTCTCAGCAACAAAAGCAGCAGCAGCTGGAGCAGCAGCGTCTCACCGAGTTCCTGCGCGACTTCGAGTGCATAACCCAGGGCGAGGAGGCCCAGGTGAAGCGCCGGCGTGGCAGACCGCGCACCGGCCGTTCGCCGCGCATAAACCGCACCTTTCTCTGCGCCGACTGCGGCAAGGAGCTGAAGACGATCAAGGGCCTGCAGATCCACACGCGGCTGCACACCGGCGAGAAGCCCTACGCCTGCAAGACCTGCGACAAGCGCTTCTCCTGCGAGACCCTGCTGCGCACCCACAGCGTCACCCACACCGGCGCCCGCAACTACGTCTGCGACATCTGCGCCAAGGCCTTCACCCAGCGCTCCACCCTCGTCGTACACAAGCGCTATCACAGCGGCGAGAGGCCCTACGTCTGCCAGCTCTGCGCCAGAGGTTTCGTCACCAGATTCCTCCTCAAGAACCACATGAAGATCTGCGATCCCGAGGCTCCCTATCGATACTAGTTGGTATGATGACAAAGCTGACAATGGGTTGGGAGGGGGAATTA
This sequence comes from Anagyrus pseudococci, assembly GCA_030522585.1. Classification (NCBI taxonomy): domain Eukaryota; kingdom Metazoa; phylum Arthropoda; class Insecta; order Hymenoptera; family Encyrtidae; genus Anagyrus; species Anagyrus pseudococci. The sequence continues at coordinate 96,001 of JAPYYQ010000210.1, forward strand.
AGAGAAGGAAATTATTGAATGGCGCCTGTAGCGTCGCCATATCTCTTTGTCTTCTTTTCAATCGTTATTTGGTTATTGTCAAAGGCTTTCGTTGTGGTTCGAATCATATGGTGCAAAATTTTAAATTGATATTGCATATTTAAATGGATAGACACGGGTGAGGGATATATCATGATTTCTGGAGTCATATCAGTCATTAGACGGTTTAACTTTTAGTTTCGTAAGTTGCGAGCTTTTAGTGTCCGGGTATTTATCGGATCTAGTCGGAAATATCATTTTTCAAAATTTTGTCAATCACTCTGAGCTTTCGGTTGATTTAAATCAAGTGATTTTTTTAATACTATATTGATTATATGTACGCGAGAAAAGCGAAGACACAATATAGACACGCAATACGTAGAGAAATTCAATTATCACTATATCGTACTAACTATATCATTTCACTATATCATATGTATTAGTAAACTGTGGCAATCAATTGAACTGAAGAGAGTCAAATGATATTAGCTTTAATCGTGGTCAGGCCACGTGCTACTCAATTTTAACAAATTATTGCCTTGATTAAAAAGAGAAAAAAATGATATATCATTTTTGACGAGTGCCAATACGAAAGAGGGAAAAAAATATTATTTATCATCGGAAAATAATATATTTATCACAGCGCACCGATAACAAGCCAATTTTTCGGCTTTGTTCCGCAAGAATACAATTCTGTTGAATATGCCTTAGCAATTATTGAAATGCGAATATAATTTTATGCGCTCAAGTATGAAAAAAAGGAAAAAAAAAAGAAAACGGTATTTTTAGCTTATATACGCGCTAAAGTGTCTTAATGTATTTTAAGATCTGCCAAAGTGTGCCGAGACATTCCAAAATGTGCCAAATTTGTGCCAAAGATTCCTACACAGACAAACACAAACACAAACACACTGTTTAACGATGCACCTTTATTTGCACAAACTGCAATTACACAATGGCTACGATTTAAGGCCACATGCACTGATTTTTTTTAAAACTACTTTTAGTCGTCGCTTGTGATTATTTTTTTGTTTGCGTTTCAAACATTGTTAAAACGAGCATTTGGTTATATCTATATTCCGTTTGCAGAGCCTGCGCGAATTGATAATTTTTGTTTTTAAAGCTTTGTTATGTAGTGCATATACATATATGAATGTTCCTTTAAGTTTTTATGAATAATCCTTTGCATTGCAAGACTGTTTTTTTTTAAATTACAAATACTCTATACAATACGTAACAATTATTTAAGTTACCACGCTAATAATAAATGTTAGTGATAAATCAAACTATAACATATAAAATAAAAATATCATTGAACGTGTAATATCAAAGTAGTTGCAATAATTAGAGTTAATCAAGTACTTATCAAATTTAAACGTATCAGTGATTGTTTCAAAGTACTTCTTGTACTTGTATATCATTAATTATTAAGAATAATTCATCATGAAAGTACTTACTTTAGACGAATAATTTTAGAGAAAAAATTTAATTAAAAGTATTACGAAGATTTGGTAATTACAAAGAAAAAAGCTAAATCAGTATTATTTTGGAAACTATACATTATCAATTTTGTATCGTTTAATATCCTAAATTTGACATTATCATAAAAATACTGAATAAATAAGAGCGTACACTGGCACAGTTATATATTTATACCTATGCCAGCAATGATTTTGAACGAAATGTTTAAGCAATCATGAAAGTCAAACAACACAAACAGTACAATATTCGAAACTAAATAAGACTATTGAAGAAAGTATAACTAAAAAAAAAGAATGTCAGTTTAATGTAACAGAAATACTCAAATACTTATGTGGAAAGTAAAGCACTAGAATGCCTTGATTACATTGAAAACGCCTGTCGAAAAGTGCATTATAAAGATAATAAAGCCTTAGTAAAAACTAATTGAACATGCCTTCAATGAAAGTGCGAAAAAAGTTAGTTGGCGATTTTGTGTGTTAAGTTAGCTGCGTAATGTTTGCGAGCTTTTTATTGTGTATCGTCCACGTCCAATGTTCGTCCGCTTACAAGTGCCAAAATATATATATATATAATACGTCTAAACTAGTAATTATTAACGTGCCAAGGTTACGAAAAGTATGAAAAACGCATTTCCTCAGTTTCTTTTGTCAAACAATGCTTCTTTTGATAAACTTGTTCATATTGATACTTTTGAATATTAGAAGTATTCAAATACTCAGTATTATTCTGACTGATTTTTATTATTCTAATTTTAATTATCAAGTATGATAAGTTTAACTTTTTGTAGTTGATACTTTTTTTTTACTTTTGAATTTTTTTATTGCGCAATTTAGTACAAGTTTATCTTTCATAGGTGTCGTGACTGAAAATTAAAAAATATATATATATATATACGTGTGATAGAGTCAAAGTGCGAAATAACATAAAGCACTGTAATCATGTACGTAAGAAAAGTAAAAATAAAATGTTTAAAAAATCAAAAGTCACCCTCTTAATTCTCATTAATTATTAACAAATTGCAGTATGTCAATATTAGAATAGTATATTGTTCTCGAATAAAATATACGCATCAAAAAAGAAGTAGAATAATGTAAATAATCCGTTTATTTAGCTAATCCATAGATTTGAAAAAAAACATTCCACATGATCAATACCGTTTTGAATGATGAATTTAGAAAGAATTTTCAATATGAAAATCGACTCCTCGGCCAGACAGTTTGCGATTGAACTGATGATTGATGTCGTGGAGTAGAGCTCGGTTTCTCAGGTTGACGTTGCGCGGTTTCACGTGGATCGACTGGAAACCTGCAAAGAACGATATCTGCAAAAAAACCGAGCGCCAGGGGCGACGCAACCACACTCACAAGTCTTGCAGTCGACTTGCATCTGGCAAATGTCGCGTATGGTCTCGAGATTCCTCATTATCCCGTCGTACTGGATGTGCTTCAGATGCTTGCAGCGCGTCAGCATTGAGATTATCAGGTCGTCCAGCATCTCACGGCTGTTCTTCAACTGAAGCATCACCTCGGCTGGACGAAAAAAAAAGCTCGTTACAAGTTGAAAAAATGGCAAGCTCTAATTCGATTTCCGTCGTACCCAGAGTCTCGGTGTAATGAGCGATGAGAAGGCCAACGGTGCCGCGAAAGTTGCGCGTCCTGCTCTGGTCCCAGACGTTGCCCCCGTACATCTGGAACTTGGCCAGTGGTACACTAGGCAGCAGCAGGTAGCACATGTCCTCGTGATGCCATATGTTCACTGCGAGTTGGAGAAGGCCAACGTTAGAGTGGAGGTGTACGATGACCTTGAACACGAGCGCTGAGCTTACTGATCGTGTAGGAGACGGTGAGATTGGGACAGGCGCTGACGAGATTGTGCCAGGCCGCGTTGTCGATCCTGTGCTGCCTCGAGTCCGAGTCTCTCACGGATATGTGCAGGGTGCGCAGGTTCTTCGAGGCACCGTTCGCCAGGGCGTTCAACACGCCGTCCGATAAGGCCGGATAGTCCAGGCTGAGATGGCCGAGGGCGTGCATGCGGCCGAGCAGCTTCAAATATCTTGCGATGCAACGCACGTAATGCTCGTCAGATTACAAATATTTTGCTATTTTTATCCTCTTTTTCATTTTCAAATTTTGGGCAAAATCGAACCTCGAATTGCTGTAGGGCGTCTGCCATTCTTTAAAAGCTCCGCGCAGATCGAGAGAGCTGAGACGCGAGCCGCTGGCCTTGACTACGATGGCCAGGAGACGCAGCACGTCGGCTAGGCTGAGATTCGCGTTTACCAGGCTCAGGGTTTTCAAGTTCTGCTGGCAGCTAGAACATTTGCCAAGGGTCAACGGTAAACGCCTTTTTCTCTCTCAACGCAGCAGCGAACGCATCTCACGCGAGCAGGTTGGCCAGCTGGCAGAGGAGCTTCGCGCAGTTGCCCCATTTGCCGCTGTACACCCAGTTGGTGAGTATGAGCTCCCTCAGCTGAACGCCCTTGACCCTCACGACGGTCAGGTAGTCGACCCCGGCTTCGACCTGGACGCTACGGGCGAGCCGACGCTCGCGCGGCAAGTTGTACGGTCGCGACCATGCCAGCTCCAAACTCCGCATATGCTCGCCATAGCTTATCTGCTCGACGTGTTACGACGAATCACAACAAAACCTAACCTGTTTACTAAATTGCATCAGGGATTATAACGTAACGAACCGCAAGCTCGACGGCGAGGGAGCAATCGAGCCTGAGATCCCGGTCGATGTGGACCCTGCAACGCCGCCAGAGGCTCGGCGAGGCGAGACAGCGGGCCCAGTGCTGGCAGACCCGAGCCGCGCTAGCCCGGTCCTGGCGCTCCAGGTAGCCGAACACCTGGACGAGGATCAGCTCCGGCAGCCGCTCCCACATCTCGCCGCCAGCGCCGCTTCCCCGCCCCAGCCTATCCACATCCTCGGCCGGCTCGCGCGCCCCGCCTCCTCCTTCTCTTTTATCGATGTACCACTGGGCTCCTGGCTAGATTAGCTTTTACGCTTTTCCCCGTGGATATTTTGCAATCGATTATCCTTGGATCTTGCGATCCTTCCTCGCTGAACGATCCGCTCGGAAAGGCTCGATGAGCAGAGGGCTTCGGTCAATCGGACTGGGATTCGCTTTTGTTCTTCTTGTTTTTTTTCTCTGCGAGCATTGGTTGATCGATGCTTCCCCCTTTTCCTCTCACACTTTTCACCAGTTTGTTGTTCGTGTGAATTGTTTATTTTTATTTATTTCGACGTAGAATGCAATTGAACGATGTAATATATAGGGATTCTATATAAATAGGGATATTCAATTGAGAGAGAGACACGTGTCGATTTTAAAAAGATTTTATTTTATACAGTGTTTTGTTGTCGTTGATGTTGTTGTTGTAGTAGTCGTTATAAACAGTTTACTTTATCTCGCGATATTAAATTATAATACATCTTACTTATTTGGTAGCAATTTTCTCGTTAATTTAAAATTACTGAAAACACGTGGTCCCTCGCGGGACATAAAAATAATAATCTAATTAAGTACACTCTTTTATATACAATAAAATTTACATAACATTTAAATTTTAATAATTCGCTTCTTATTGCGAGATGCTTTTTCACAGCGATTCCTTGTCAAAATCAAGCGTATAAAAAATATTTTTATTGAAATTCAGATATCGGAAAAAAACATCTTAATTGAATCGTTCATATTGCGCTTGAAATTACATAATAATTGACATAAAATTGAGCTCTGTACTGTTTTCAAAATTTCATCTAAAATATTCACAATATTTATATATATAAATGTTTAAACTATTTCTATCTACATTTTCAAACTCGGCATCATCGCTATCGTCAATAATACAGTTTCGCGTCGAAGGAACATCGAAATTCCGATGTTCTTTCGTAAATACTGTTTAATCTTGTCTGTATTATTAAATCTTATGATATGCGAAGGCTAGACAGTCTCAAATACTTGGAATGTCTATAATTATTTACATTATAATACTATATCACGGATCATCTATCTGTATACCTTATTATTGCACTTTCAGGAAAAATAAAAATATTACTCTGTACCAGCGTTAAAAAACGAACCTTAAAAATAGTCTGTAGTATTCCTTTGTTTTTTTTTTCATTTTTGTCTTATTTCTTTTATTTTTTACCTTAAAAAGATAAACTTCTTTTATAGTTTTCACTGAAATCGTATACTTTTTCATTTATCGCGACGCTCGGAGCGTCTATAAATTATTCATCGAAAATTTTTCCATTAAAATATAAATATCATTCTCGCGTTAATAACATTTGCAAAATGTTCATCAGAAATTATTTAAATATATAAGTGTATATTTATACGTACGTAAAAGATATTTTATCAAAATATATATTTATCCGTTTATCGTAAATACATAAACTTTTCTTTTCACGCTCGAATAAGATACTCTCTTTTTATCTCTGTACAACAACGCTCTTCGCCAATTTTAAATAAAAACGATCAATTCCAACGAAACTTTTTCCCCCTAGGCTTCAATCCAAAGGCCTACTCGTCTATTAAAGAAAAAAATTTCAAATCTCACTAATGACAAATTCTGAATCAAAGTGGAAAAAAAACATCGATTAGCTCATCCGATCTCTCGTATATGTGTACATATCTCTCTCTCTCTCTCTCTCTCGCTCTATTTTCCTCTGCATATAAACACGAACAAATTCACATAAAAAACTTTCTCCACTTTGATTCGAAAAGGGGTAAGGACGTAAAGGGCCTTTCTTTCCCGAGCTTTCGAGCATAGGTCTCGTGCCATCTCGCAAGCTCTCAGCGTCGTCCTTGTCTCCTTATTTGGCATTCGGCGCGCTAATCCGCGTGCGCGCGCGCGCGATCACAGCTTCTCCGACTCGAAGGCCGCGTTGTCGACGCCCTCGGGGCCAACGATGGTCAGGCCGCTGGGGGCGCTCCTCACTTTGCCCATCGTCAGGCCGTTCTCCAGCCTGCTCTCCTGCTCCAGCTTGTCCTTCAGCTTGGCCGCTAGGGCCTGCTGCTCGCGCTCCAGCGCCTCGTCTTTCCTGTGCTCCATGTACAGCCATCTGCGAGAATTCAATGTACAATCAATTCAAACGCTTCCGATGGCAAATGCGCGGAGAAGAAAAACAAAGCCCTGCAGTGGAAACAGACGAGATGGGTGAGACGCGATAAAGGAGTTTTCAATATATGAGCTAGGCAACTTGAATTGTATTTATGAGAAAATCTAGTCGCGATGGTTCAATGCTAATTTTATTGTTCACTTAGCGCGCGCCGCGTGTATTTTTAGCCGTTATACATTGTAGGTATAACACCGGCTGGACTTTATTAATAGCCGGTTTCAAAAAGATAATCGAGGCTCTTCACGCACTCACACACACACACACACACGCTTCGCCGATTACACATTTCGCGAGTCTTTCGCGAGCACGATCTGGAGGATTAGAAGTGATGGGCATATCTATGATAAGCCCAATCATAATAATCAGTTTGTTAAAGTTCTCGCTATCCCTCTCTCTCTCTCTCTCTCTCACTTCCAGCTTCCCGGTTCTCCAATGCACACGATCGTTTTTCTTCGTTGTTGTTTTTTTTCTCTATCTCTCTCTCCGCTATTTGTTTTATCTGATTTTTTTCTCTTCATTTCCGCGTGTGCAAGAGATGTGCATACGGAATTACATTAGCATCTGTAAAGTTACGCGGACCTGTACAGAGATTTTATCAGGATGGAGGGGGGGGGGGGGATTGAGCATTAAAGAGCGAGAAGGTCGCAGCGACTAGCCGCGGCCCGAGAGCGTGGCAATAAAAAGTGCAAGGCTAAAAGTAGCCGCGGTTGTACATTTGAAAAACAACTGAATTGAATTTGTACAGGAGGACGCGCTTTTACTCGCTTGTTTCTATTGCTAATTGGTTTTTTTTTCATTTTCAGGCGTGCAGGTACGATTCATTGTAACTTCGGGGGGGATTTTCTAATTTTAGATCGACACTGGAAGACGGTGAAACTGATGGATAATTTAAGGTCTTTTCTTTGCCAACTGTAAATATTCGAGTCCGGAAAAATTTGAAATCACAATTAAAGCCCCGAGGACAGGCTGGTAAAAAAAGTTTTAAAGGACTTTTTAACAAAACATTTGAACAGTTGTCATAATAATATAAAGAAAACAGGTGGAATAACACAGCAGTAATTTTCTTATTTGTTTATAATTACTTTGAAAATTTATATTTCGGCTTCTTGCTGATATTGCAAGCCGTGACACAGATTTTATAAAAATATTATAATAAAATAATAAATTTACTCACAGAAAGGCTAGAACACCAGGAATCATGAGTCCTCCGCCAACGAGGAAGAACGTCCCGGGAAAGTTATGGACCGTTGCCCCGTAAATGAAGCTATACGTCGGCCCGTACAACAGTGGAACTATCGCCTCGCACACTCCAAACAGCGAGTTTACCTTTCCTGCAAAATTTATGATTTCTTCATTAAACCGTCTACGCAAATAAACCAATAAACTCGACGAAATAAGACTTATTTTCAAAAAAAGAAAAATACCAAAACACCATTAAGTAAGCTAGCTACGCTTATCAAAGCAGTATTCTTCGAGACGAAAAGAAAAAAAAACAAGAAAAATGTATAACGCACAAGATCCTCCAGTAGCGAACTTCACGTGACGCGCGATAGTCTAGGTGCTTTACGAGATATCAACTCTGCACAGCTTCCATAATACTCCGACGCGCTTCCGGAGGGTCTATTTCGAGATCTGCCAGCCAGTAGTATCAGATATCGCCGAGGGAGTCCTGCACTCGAGGCCACGGCCTCGCGCTTCTCTCTCGTCACGATACACCGGTAAGCTCAATCCCACACTTTTACACGCGCACACGTCCACACACACACACACATGACGGTTACTTACCAAGCTCATCGGGCGGCACCAGCTTCGAGGTTATCGAGCGCATCACGATGAACGACGTGCCGTTTATGATCTCGACCAGTGGAGCTGGAATGGACAAAAGTCCGTCAATTGACAAAATCTTTATTATCCGCTTTGGTTGTTTTTTTTCTTCTTTTTTTTTCTTTTTTAAACGAATTACGGACACACGTTGCGCAATTCTCTATTGTTTACGAAAATAATGCGATGACCTGGGAGGTACGAAATGCTCGGGTGACATAATGGTAATTAACCGGTGGTTTGACGATTACGTTGTCTGGATTTGATATAATTTTGTAAAAAATTACAATAGAGAAGACAAATTTCGCGGATTATTTGTAGTCCTACATGGTTCTCCTTGTTTTTGCTTTCACGAATAATACTGAGGTCACGATTTTAAACGTATCTCCCGCTGTACAATTATTTCAGTTAATTAGACGCATTGAAGGATAATTATATTTTACATGGTAAGAAAAAAAAATTATATAATAATTACCGCTTAATTATGTATCATAAAGTTTCACGTTGTTCAGATTTTTTTTTTTAAACAAAAAAGGACGATTAAACAGCAGTAGATAATGGCCGTGTCCGATCAGACGCGACCAGTTGGACGTGGAACGACTACAGTTTCACTCGAGAAATCGTTATTTTTGTTTTTACTCTTTTACCGCGGTTACACTTAGCCGACTGTTTTATAAGATTCCAACGGAAGAAGAAAAAAATAATGTCTCACCTATATAAATCATCCAGTCGGTGGTAGAGAAGGCATAGACGAAGCTGGCGAGTATTTTGCTAATGCAGCTTAGGGCGCCGAGTAAAGCGTCGTCCATCTTCAGTACGTGGCTAAAGATACCCACGGCAATCAAAGTACCTAAGGAATTTCCCCTTAAAATCAGATTCTTTAATGACTTATTCTATCCCGATAGTGATCTTCTCGATATCTTATGTATCTATGCCGTTTAAACTCAAATTTCCATTAATTATCGTGAAATTGGAAATAATTAAAAAAAAAGCATTGTCAGGTGTAATTTCGCAATTACTTGGAAATTACGAAAAATAAATTTAATAATTGCTGATGGACATCGTTAATTTTCGAAAAACTACTATCTAGTATTTATTTGCCGATTTTCCGATTAACTGGCTCGTTTGTACAGGATGGAAGATTTTGAAATTTAAACGGCATGAAAATGAGGTGGTAATCGATACTCAAATACTCATAGACAATACGATATGTTAGATTTACATTTTCAGGCATTGCATTTACGATTCTGAAAGTCACTTGTACATTAGATGTGTTGCATAAAACAAATTAACTTGCGGTTTTTTACCGTAAGCTATGAGGTTAACTCTGTTTTTAAACGATCAATGCATGAACGTTTCGTGTCAATGATGCGCGTGACTTGTAGAAAAGAGATATTACATTTTACTCGTTGCATGCGATGAAAAAGACAATCGCGAATATAAAAAAACAAATAAACGATTGAAAAACTTGATAATGAAATGTTTTTGTTCTTTTTCTTTAACATGGAAAGACGAATGAAGGAGTTGCTCTAATAAATCAATGGTCGATGACTTTAGAAATCTCGTTGAATAATATGCGAGCTTTACAGTTTCACGACAAAAATATTATGTAAGGTTGATGAAAAATAGAAAAACAAACAAAGGTGAAACTAAAGCGTATAATAAATACATTGATCGTTCAGGGTTGGGTTAAAGGATTGTCGTCAATCGATTTATAATTCCGCGAAATCGGCAGTTAAAGGAGAAGGACGAGGAATTCGCTCTGTACACTTACCTATAAGATTTATCACCATGCTGTAAGTGGAGAAGAAGCTGAACTGAACTTCATTCCAGTTGAAGCGATATCTCGCAAAAAGATACATTACAGCCATTTCCCCTGCAAAAGCAAAGTACAAGTTTTTCAAAAAACAAGCGCTTTTTTCAATTTTTTTTTTCACCGCGTATATACCGCTTCGAAGCGTTTAGCATTGCGACGCGAGCGGAAAACGCTGCGAATATGGCGAATGTTGTCGAAAAGAAAAGGAGAATAAAATTGCAAGTGAAAACATTTCTCGCAAAATCGTTATGGCGGCGCGTTTATAAGCTCGTAAATCAGGTTGAAAATTTCGAAAAACAAGGGAATGAGGGAAAGACTACAAGCCGCAATCTTCTCTTATTGTATTGACACAATAATCGCAATTCCCAATAGAGGTTTTAATCGCTAAATTACATTCCATCGACAAGCGCGTTAGCCGTGTATATCTTAAAAACTTAAAAGCGTCGTTAATGCAGTCAATAAAACTCAAATCGACGCTTAAATCAATCTAAGAGACTCGCTACCACGAGTCTCTCTAGGCTTTTCGAAATAAAAAACACTTATCCTCCAGCCAATTAAGGCGTCAAAAAATGCCGTGTAGCAAACAACGTCAAGAGAGTTAGAGAGGGGGTTGGAGAATCTCGAACCAAACAAAAAAAAACATCTGAAAAATCCGAAAAAGACGAGGAAAATGTGCGCACGCGAGAGAGAGAGAGAGAGATGAGCTTCTTCTCCCGGCTTATCTCGCGAGCCAAGCGATCCCGGGAAAGCGCTCGGCGCATTCCTAGGGAAAGGCGCGCGAGCCGGAAGCCCCGAGCATCTCGCCTTTTTCTCTCGCTCTCTACTCTCCCCCTTGAAGAAGCAGGCTTCTTTGAGAAGAGAGAGAGATAGAGGGAGAGAGCTTGCATAAGCGCGAAATCGGCTGGACGCGTTGCGCAACCGGCTGAAAATGACGGTCCTGCGATGGCACACTTCCGCCGTGCGCGCGCGAGTGATTCTCTTCTTTTTTTTTTCTTTTGCGCGTTGCGCGCGTTCGTCGTGCCGCTAATGGTAATGACGCGTTTCCCCCAGCCCCCTTCAAGCTGGCGCTTTTTTAGATTTATCCTTTTCTTTTCGCGCGAATTTTACGGCGCTACTGGCGGTTGCGGGCATAATAAGACGCGATTATACGGGCGAGTTATTTGTCGGGGAATATGAAATATGCGAGTAATAAAGTTATATCATGAATTGCTCGAGATACCTACGTGTTTGATAGGTATACAGAGAGAGAGAGAGAGAGGGAGAGAGGGAGAAATGCTGTTGCTACGCATTGGAAAATGCTAAAAGGAGCAACAGCTTTGAAAAACTCTTGCTTTCATTGAAAACCTGTTGGACTTCAACATTCGCGTGATATTGTCCCCCGCGCGCGAGTACGCAGGCTATATTGGCTCTCGTACACACGACTTGGCGTATATACGTGTAGACACGCCGAAGAAACGCATAGCGTGCTCTTGCACAGTAGCGAGATTTCCGGTGTTTAAAATTGCTGCCAAATGACACTTCATTCGCTGCTATTAATTTTATCTCCACGGCGATACACGCGTGTACTCCAAGTCTTGGCGGAGCTCGTTTTTCTTTTCTATCTCCCTTTGGCAATTCTCACCTTAAGATTGACTTTTCACAGCATGAACCGGTATCTTTCTTTTTTTTATAAAGAGCATCTAATTATTCGAATAGAATTAACGTAGTCAGTGGGTATTAAGATCGGACACTTGTGGGAATTTGTTGGGAGGTTGGTTTTTTCTTTTAACGAGGCAGGCGATAACCAGAAAAATTTTTTTGAAGAATTTTAATGCCTTATCGCCCGCTGGATATTTATTCGACTTTCATTTTTGATTATCATCAGAATAAAAGCACAAGGGGATAGGGGATATTTTACAAAGTGTACATAATGAGTTGATCAACAGATTTATCTGCGCCGCGATACATCGCGAGTGCAATGTTTATTTAAGCCATTGAAATTAAAAAAAAGCAAATATGTAAATAGTTTAATACGCTCTTGTTCTTGTTTAAATATTTGGTATCGCGGGACGTGGCAAATCTACGCGTTGATCGAAGAATTGCAAGGCAATCGAAAACAATTTATACTCAACTGCCATAGACTTGATAAATATCGATAAAACTTAAAAAAACTCGCGATTATCAACATTTTCAAATTGAAAAAAGCGGTCGAAAAAATTGCTTGAATGTTAAAAAGCTCTCGAGAGGGTTTGATTTTGGTTGTGCGTAACTTAAACGTAACTTGTATCAAATAAATGAAGTTTACCTCATAAAAAGGATCTTTTTTTAATGTTTCAATAAACAGACATTTTATTATACACTTTTCTCAGAAAATTATTCAATTGGAAATGGTTCGTCCGTCCTTTTTTTTTTAAATTCATCGCTGGGCCCCTTACGTACACGTAACAAGCTCTCGCGCGAGTAATTAAAAAGGCCAAACAGGTACGAGGGGGATTGGTTGTTTTTTTTTTAAAGCCTGGAATTGCGGACGGTGAATTGTTAAAAGCGAGCTTTCACTTTAAAATGAATCGCCGCCTTTTGAAGAGTTGATATCGAGAAAATTTGTACTTTTAATTATTTATCCGGGAATAATTGTGGGGCTGCGTTCGAAAATGATAATGCACGTAATTTATTGCAAATAAAATTAATTGAATTTTAATCATAAAACTTGCAGAAGGGGATTTAAAGAGCGGCAGAGAGAGAGAAAAGGAGCACAGTCTCTTCTCTTTCCCCCTCCCTCTCCCTCTCTCTCTCTCTCTCTCGACACACGGGCTGTCGTTAAGTTGAGAGATATAAAATTATTTGTATTTTAATGCGCATAATTAAAATGTCGGAAGATTTATCACTACCCGAGCGAGGAATATATTAATCTCAGGAATTTCAAACACTTATAGCTCATTTGCTTGTATGTTGTGATATGAAACGCCACCGCGGCTCAGTGAGAGAGAGAGAGAGAGAGAGAGAGAGAGAGAGAGAGAGAGAGAGTGCGGGCGGGCAGGGCGAGGGGGAAGGAGATGAGCCGCAAGCCACTTTTACTCGAAATACAGAACTGCATTTTCACGTTACTTAAAACTTGTTTTATAACATGGCTTAACGGTTCCCTCGACTTTTTCTCTTTCTCTCTCTCTCTCTTTTTTCAATGCTTATGTAACTTAGAATTCGCGATTTTTTTTCAAATAAAACTGACCTTAAGAATCGAATGTCAAGCGGTACATATTGCAACGAATTTATATTTGAAAATTTCAATATGCTTCGGTCGCAATGCGAGGGATGCATACGATGATTTAGCGCAATTAATGATTTTCTTTGTTCATCCCCTCGTATTTAGCTGGCGTTATATTTGAAAAATATAACGAAAGATAAATATTGACGAATCCGAATGATTCGAGAAAGCGTTCGTTATTTATAAGAAATCTCTTGCTCATCGCCACCAACGCGCGAGAGGCCGCCTGTTGACATTAAAAGCTGACATAACAAACACAAGACGAAAATTTTTCCACGTCCGGAGATACGAGACGCGAGAATCGACAACAATGAGACAGACGCACGGTATAACAGCAGCTCTATTCGTATCCGATTCGCATTGTGTGTCACAAATTGACGTTTGCCCAAAGCGACAATGTGACGTCGGCGTGGCGTGATAGGAGGGGAAAGAGTGATGGAGAGGGGGGGGGCGAGTTTATTGAGAAATTCATAAAAACTTGACATATCGCTTATGAATTTGTTCGCGATGTACAATTTTTCACGAGATTACGGTTGTAGCTACGGTTTCGCAAACCGGTTTGTCCAGTCGCTCCCTCATCCCCCTCTGCGCGCGCGCGCCTCTTCTCATCCTTCTCTTGGTCAAAATACGCCCGGACCACACCAATGTGATCCTCAGCTCTGAATTTTTACCTCGACTTTTTTCTCTCTCTCCCTCCCCCTCTCCTTTTTTTTCTTTTCTTATTTCGTTTCGAGCACAGAGAAATTCGCGGGATTTTGAGGCACCGAGAGAGAGAGAGAGAGCGCTGATTCATCGGTCGCTAAGTTTTTAAGTAAAAAAAAAATAAACATGAAAAAGAAAACAGAACGAAGAGGACACACGTGCGCAATATGTGGATTATCAGCACGTTTTTATTTCACTCGATGCGAAATGACCGAGAGTATCGTTAAGTGGTTGATTATTCTATTAAAAAAAAAAAAAATGAGAAAAAAAATTCAAAATTATAAAAAAAAAATACAGAAATACAGAGCTCGATGATAGGACGTCCGGCGAAATTACATAAAACCCGCTGATTATCCATTAATATGATTACACTAATTATCGCGAAGGCTCGACCGATTACAATCGACAGTCGCAATCTCAATAATCCCATCAGCAGCAACAACCTTATCCTCCTCACGTGCGTACGAGACAAAAGCCTCGGCGCAAGATATTCCCACAAATTTGCGCGTTTAAGCAGCAAAGTCCCTGACAATCACGCGCGACACACAATCAACGCCTGAGACGACGAAATCTTGGCAGTCCTCCCCCCCCCCTCTCTGTACTCTCATTCACAAGAGTGGCTGTAACAGTGCGCGTATTACGCCGGTATCTCTCCACGCCACGGTCGTCCCAGTCACGTGCGCTTGGCTTTCGGCTCGCCCCTTTCGATGTACGCACATACGCACTCTGTACACGCACGTAACGACGCGTACACGTATATACGGAGGTGTCTTATAAAATCGGCGCGCGGGAGCTGCACCGGCAACCGAGCCTGCTCTCTCGCGCGATGAGAGCGAGAAGCAGTCGGAGGAGCGAGGTGGGCCGGACGGGGGGGACAAAAGGGGTTCAAGAGCAAGGACTGACACAGTTTTGCGCGGGATAAAAACGCGTCTCTCTCTCTCTCTCTCTCTGCTGCTGCTTCTTCTTCGCTGTGTTTGGGCGGCGCGACGATTATTAAATTGTCCGGGCGGCCTGAAAAAGGCCCCGTGCTATTTACATTGACCCGATTAGGCCTCGCCGCTTATAACTGGGTGGCTATACGATAAGCGCGTGTGCGTTTTATAGCCTGACTACTTATTTTTTTATTTTATAGCGGAGATGGGATTTGTTCGGTTTGGATAGGTAAAATCTTGACATAACGCGCGCGGAGGACAGCAGACGTTTACGCTAGATTTATGCGGCCTGGTCGCGGAAGGGAAAGCGATGCGCGAGTTGAATGACGAGCCGTTGCGCAATCGGCACTACACTCGCGATGGATATAGAAATCGAGAACGAGACTCTTCCTTCGTTCTGCGACAAATGTCGTTTTTATGGGATACGACGAGTTTTAGACGATTTTCGAGAACGTGATGTTTGATTTGGTTATTGGATTTTACTACTGTGCCGATTTATCGACTACCATTAATTGACTGTTATCATCGATTTCTAATCATTAGCATTGAATTTGATTAACCGTATTTCTGCGTTTACCATGACCCATCATCGCTTGTTATTTCGAAATTTTCGTTCCCAATTTTAGATGCTTAATGACGGACATTTCCGAATGACGCATATCATTATCTGATTTTTGAGCGGGGGGGAAAAAAAGAGAAAAAAGTATAGTCTGCGGGGTTATTCAATGACTTAACGAATACGCGTATTGCAACGTGGACATTATCTTTGAATGTTCGTATTTTTTTTTTTTTTTTACAGAAGACACTGGCTTCTAAATGAATACGATTGGCTACCTGTTGAATGTCAATTTCAAAACGTCTCATAAATTTACGCGAATCGGCAGCAGACGGCATCAATTTCTTTTTTATTTCTTTTAATCAACAAGTTTGTCAAATAATTCGCCAGACGCGTAAAACGATAATTATTGACAATTGAAATGATAATTTATCTCAGAGATCGCGTTCTTTTTTTAAAATTTTTTTTTATTTTAAGCAACGTTTTGAGCTAATGTAAGATAATATTTTCGCAAATCGCGCGTATCGACCTAAAATCGAGCTGTCGCTAATTCCCGAAACTTCTTATATCTGAATGTTATTACGCTATTAAAGAGGCACTCTTTAACCGATTTCAGACGTAATAGTGAAAATAAAATAAAGGATAGATCGATCTGTCTGACTCACCGTACATAGGTCCAATGAGTACCATAACGATGAGCATGAGGACCATGACCCTCTTGCGTCGATTCCGCGGGCCCTGTTTAAAGGCCACCCTGAAGGTCTCGCGTACGTGCCGGATGGCGAAGAAATCGGTAAGCGCCGCCCAGCATCCGGTGCGCTTGAGCTCCGAGGCCTGTGCCTGCTTGATGCTCTTGCGTAGCTCGAGTGCCCTCGGGGCCTCCTTGATGAAGAACAGGCCGTAGAGGAAGCTGAAGACGTAGCAGGCTGCGGCGATGCTGAAGACCCCGTAGAAGCCGAGCTTGATGTAGAGCACGCCGGAGAGGGCCATGCCGACCGGCACGCCGAGGCTGAGGAAGGAGTTGACCGCGCCGACGCGCACGGTGCGCGACTCGACGCTCGTTATGTCGCCGATGTAGCTGAAGGTGCCCATGATCATGGTGAACCAGCCGCCGGTGAGGGCAGGCCAGAGGGCCTCGAACAGCCCGGCCGCCTCCATGGGGAGCTCGTAGAACCAGTAGGTGCAGCCGATCAGGCTGACGCTCGTGAGGAATTCGCCGACGATCGGCAGCATCATGCACGGCTTGCGCAGCCCGTTGCGGTCGCTCCAGGCCCCCATGAAGATTATGAGGATCGAGGGGAAGAAGCTCTGGAGGGCGGTCTTCCACGTCTGCATGACGGCGACGAGCTGCTGGACGGCCATCTCCTCGGCCTCGAGGCCGGAGGTGTTGCGGGCGGCCAGCGCGCCGCAGACGGACTCGGCGTAGCCGAGGTTCACCTTGCACGCCTTCTCGAGGTTGAGGTTCTGCGTGGCGAGGGAGGCGAGGACGCTCGGCATTATGTAGAACGCCACCATCGGCTCGACCGTGATGTTCCGCACGACGTACGAGCAGCGCTGGCGCGTCGTCATGCTCTTCCAGCCGATCCCTCCGCCGGCAGCCGACTCCGCCCCAGCATCCCCCGCCGCCTGCTGCTCCTCCTCCTGCTGCGGCTGCTGCTGCTGCTGTTTGTTGTTGCTCTCGTTGTCGATGCTGCTGCTACTGCTGCTGCTGCTGCTGTTGCAGCTAGTGCTGCTGGTGCTGATGTTGTTGTTGTTGTTGCTGCTGTTGCTGTTGTTGTTGCGCTCGGACTTTGGCCGAGGCTGGGCCTCGTCGGTCGGCTTGTCGACGACAATACTCGGCGGCTCCCTCATCTTTTTCGGCTCGTCGTCTCACGCGTTGGGCTACGTCGTTGCTACTACTACGGCTGTTACTACTTGGGGATGCTGATTCTTTCTTTCTGTCTCTACGGCGGCGCGCTCGGACAGCTGGGGCGCCTCATGGGCGCTTGGCGCTAGGCTGAGAGAGAGAGAAAGAGAGCCGTAGTAGGTGCGACGAGCAGGTGAGCCGCGAGCGAGAAGGATACGAGGAAGACGAAGAAGAAGAAGAAGAAGGATAAGAGGAGAGAAGGAGGAGGAACTGGAGAACACACTGAGAGCTGCGGCGGCGGCACACCAGCAGCCGGCGAGCGCTCGTGGGACTCTGGGGGGCTGGCGTGTGTAGAGCCGCACCGCCGGCGCTGGCATACAGCCGCCGTCGTCGTCGCCGCCGCCGCTGCTGCTGCTGCTGCTGCAGCTATACAGCCGCGCGCGCTCCACGCCGCTCTTTCTCCCGCGGTCCCTCTCTCTCTCTCTCTCTCTCTCTCTCTCTCTCTCTCTCTCTCTCTATCTTTCTGACGTCGCGTATATAGCTGCCGCTGAAGCTACTACTCCGATGTTGCTGCTCTTGCTGATGTTCGACGGAGAGAAGCAAGAGAAAAAGATAGAGAGGCAGGAGCAACCCCTGGCTTGTATATATACTCGCGAAGAGAGAGAGAGAGAGAGGGAGAAAGAGAAAGAGTGCGTGGACGCGCGTGGCTGACTGGAGTGCGCGCGGATCTATATACCTGTCTCTCGGGGCAAGCGCCTAATGCTGCTTCTCTGCCGCTCTGCTACTGCAGCAAACGCCCGCGCCGGCGACACATCGGCAGAGAGGCTCTCTTTCTCTCTCTCTAGCATGTATATACCGCTAGAGCACACGCGAACGCCGGCCCTCCTCCTAGAGCTATTCCCTCAGCCAGCCTAGACTCCTCTCCCCCTCACCCCTCCGCGGCTCCCTCCATCCCTTCCTAGCTGCATGTGTGTGCGTATGCCTTTCCTTACGTTCTCACCCTTCTCTCCTATATGCTCTCCCAGCTGCCCACCTCGCGCCGATTCTCTCCGGGACTCCTGTGCACCTCCTCTCTTGTACTTATCCATAGTCGCGCGCGTGCTCTTAGCCGAGCGATCGTCTCTTTCGCTCTCCTTTTCGATGCTTTTCCATTTTCACGCTACGGCCTTGCTCTTCTTTTCTATATACCGATCTCTGCCTTTGGTGACGATTCTTCTCGAGCTTCAGTGGTATACCCTCGTTTGGTCACTGATAACGATGTCTCAGTGTTCTCTCTCTTTCTAATATACACACATTTGCCCAGAGCTAACGATCATGTCTTGCTGCCGTTAATTAATTTCTTTGCTGCTGTTTGCCTCTGATTGACGCACATTTTTTTTGGCTTCTTTGCAAGAAACTGTCAATTGGCGTGTTTCGACGATGTTTGGTCTTAATATTATATTGCTAAAGACCGTATGTGATCGTAATTCGTTTCGCAATCATTTTCGATGATAAAGCTCACTTACGCTTACCAAGTCTACCTATACGACACAGTTATTAAAAAACCAAAGAAAGAAAAAAAACAATTATTAAACTCACGCAAAAACCCGAGGATTCATTCAAATATACACCGATCGAATTCATTGTCGCTCTGCTTTTACAACCTTTTTCTCCCTCTTCCCTGCAGCGTCCTGCTGCCAAAGTAACAACAATCCTCGATCATTTTTCCTCGGCATTATCCTGCTATAATTATGTTCTTCTTTCCAACCCCCCCTGCCCCACCACCTCACACGCTCTTTCCTCATCGTCATCGTGTTTCTTATCACGACCTCAATTACCCCTCTAATTTTCTGTTATTCAATCATCCAGCTCTCCCCGAACGCGCTCGCTTTTTCTACTCCATAACCAGAGAGAAAGAGAAAGATAGATCGATATGTGATCTCGTCGATTTTTCCGTCGCATCTCTCTCTCTCTCTCTCTCCCAACTGCGCATAGCGCAGATTTTCTTCTATTTCCCCTCCCCTCTCCGGCCTATCCATCGTCCTTCCTCCCGTGTCCTCCTTATCTTTCTCTCTCTCTCTCTCTTTCTCTCTGTCTCGAGGCAATCTCCTATTATGTGCCCCCCGTCTTATTTTTCCTGCGCTCCTCGTTCACCCTGCTATTCCGACTCCTCTCTTTCTCCACTTCGCCTAACCATCCGTCGTGTATTCTCTATCATTCTCTCTCCTTCTTTGCCTCCTCCTTCTCCTTTCCGCAACTTCCCCCAGTCCTGCTCTAGTCCTCTTCCCCAGGCAGAAAGAGAGAGAGAGAGAGAGAGAGAGCTTGGGCACGGCGTCTACTCTCATTTTATCTAACTCTCCTCGTCCATCCAGCGTCGGTCTCCCGTCCTCCTCTCCTCGTCTCTCACTCTTCAGCTTCGTTTTTACTCGGTTCTCGCTCTCTTTCTTCTTTGTTTACCACTAGCTGTCTCCTCCGATCCTCTCCGCTCTCTCTCTCTCTCTCTGTTTCTTCCACCCTCCCTTTTGTTAGATCTTTTTCATCCTTTTGCGGCGGATTCTCCTGATCGAAATAAGAGCATTCTTGCAGACGAAGCGTAGTAGAAAGAGAGAGAGAGAGAGAGAGAGATGGAGGACGCTGGGGAAGGAGGAAGGAAGGTGAGATCGAGCGCACGGGGAATCCTCGGGAATATACGCGTAGCTCGGATGAAAAAGCAAAGCGAGCGAAAAGAGAGAAGGAGGGAGGAAGGACTGGAGAAGTTTCTCGCGCGGACAGGTGGAAGAAGGAGACGAACGCGCCGGGAGGAGGGAGGGGGGGGCTCCGTATGAAAGAGATAGGAGACAAAGGGAGCAGCGCCGCATGGGCATTTGAAAGGGAGCGAGGATGTAGGAAGCGCGACGTAGTTGACGCGCGGCGCACCGACGTCCCACCTCTCCTCGGCAGCTTGCGGTTTCACCATACGCATGCACACTCTCTCTCTCTCTACTCTGCCCCCAGCCATCTCCCCTCACAGACCGCTCTCTTATATTTTTGCGAGCAGAAAATCAGGGCGAGATGCAAAATTATCGCGCCGCCGCTCGCTGCAGCGTGTGTCCATTCAAGTTTTGTGCTTTCTTTTTAGACGACTGCTCAGTTGGGAAAGGGACGGACTGCGTGCAGGAGTTTATGTGTGCACTTGCTACTCGCGGACGTAAGGGGGATGACACGTAGTTCGGTGTGTTGATAAAAAAAGTATATCTTTCGCAAGAGCAGCGTAATTAAACGGCGCGATATGTGATAATTTAATAAAAGAAGAGCAGCTGTGTTGTTTTAGCGCCGACAGCTACGACGACGCTGCGCCGTTGAAATTCGTCTTATCGGTCAGGCTTTATCTATCTTGACAGCCACAATGCCGTGGAAATGCGACGCTGCGATTTTTCCAGATGCTCCCTCTGAATCTGCTTTCTCCCTCTCTGCTCGTTAGCGAAGAGAACGAAGAGTCGACGATTTGAAGACGTACCGATCGCTGTATACACATCATACTGTTTTGTTATGTAATGCTCGTTATACGCCACGAACTGTTGACTTTATGATGATTATTAGCAAATAAGCTTGGATGTTCAAATGACAGCGCGAGTGCGAGTGTCGACGAGTTGACAGGCTGGTGTATGTGTACACGCGCTTGTTTGGAACAATTGGATCCAGTGACGTATTAGTCGCTCATCTCTCTCTCACCTTAAGTATACTGTGTGTGCTCGGTATTATTGCGATCTATAACAGATCGAATTGCCGATTGGCTGTGCCCTTGGATTTTGTCATTTGTTTTTTGATAACTCGATCGCTACACCGAATGCTGTGCAAATTTGCTCACTAAATGCCTGTACAAAAAGCTGCCGTATAAATCAGAATATTTAAAAGAATTACAGATTTTGTTATACATATTTATAACATCAAGTGGTTTTCCCCCATTCGATTTGACCCTGATTATCAGCCATTTCCATTGTATTTGATCACCGAAATTTTTTTTCTTCTCTTTCAATCGATTCTGGGTCAAATCGTATATTGGTTCAGCGGCCACTGCAAACGTTCAAATAATCGATAACTGGCAAATTCATGCATCGAACCTCTCGTCGGCGTCTGAAAGCCGAATCAAGTGGATCCAGTTAACCGCGTCCCTTATACCGATCTCCCAACGACGCTCGGAGAAACCTCAAGGCCGCGACCCTGCGCGCGCTCGCGCAACCCTGACCTTGAGGCCGCGGCCGGTGTAAAAAAGAAGCGAGGGAGTGCACAGCCAGAGAGAGAGAGAGGGGGAAGATAGACACGCTGCCTCTCCGCGGCCGGTATATTATGGTCGGCAGTAGGGCGCAGATGCGCGAGGCTAATTCGCTCCCAGGGCCAGGCAAGCAGCCGACGACGACGTCGTCGGATCTTTCAATGGCCAATTGCTCGCCGAGCGACAATTGCTTCCGTCTCGGAAGAAACTCGGTTTGACGACCTTGCAATCGAGTTTTGTGCTCTCCTGCTCTCTTTGGATCTTGAGTTTTTGATTTTTTTGGACTGAATTTATGTCGATTGCAAAATTATGCGTATTGATCGGCGGATTCTATAGTGGCCGAGAGAATGTGTGTGTACGTGTTTGTTTGTAAATTCATAGTATTTTATTTTTTTAGTAAGCAGGTGTACTACGAAATTGTAATACGTTGTATACGTTTGAAAATGGCGTAACGAATCTGTTTTTCTTCTTATTAATTTAGAAGCGGATGATAATTTTATAATGATCTAATTGCGAATTCCTGTTTGGCATGAAGTCTACGCATTTAAAAACCAAAAAAAACGCGGATGTAAATTGTAAGAAACCGTACGTCAAGCACAAAAACCTATAATCATAAAAACAAAGAACTTCGATCAAAAGTTATTCAGAAATACATTGTCACATGTTATTGCGCAACGAAAACTGAAAAATTATCATCAAATCTAACGACATCAAATTATCACGGACAATAGCAGTGTACAATTCTCGCTAAAAGAACTACAAAAAAAAAAATAAAAAGAGACGAAAAAATAAAAAAACTAGATCGTCGTTATGATTATTATTAGGTATCACCAGGCGTTGGAAGTGAAAAAACCGATGCATCATCGTCCACGCGACTCGAGTCAAAAATATCAAGCCTACACCCTCGGCAGGGGCCCTCCTTCAACAAACCATAAATCAAGCCCAACAAGCCGCAGACCAAAATGAGAAAGAGAGTAAAACAAAAAAGAAAAGAAAAAAGATCACGAAAAGGAGCCAAGAACGTAATCTCCCGCGTCCCCCGAAAAAGGTCCCTTTCCACCCGCAACGACATACTCATCGAAACTCCGTTATTACCCACATTTTCGTCCTGCAACCACACGAGAGACCTCCTCCCCTCATCTCCCTTGGACTGGCTAGCCACTCTATATCCACAAACACAACAACGATCTCGGAGTTTCGCTTTCGATTTCGCCGGTGCGGTATATAGGTATATTTACACGTGTATGCACTAGTGCAGAGGAGCAAAAGAGAAGGCCGCGAGGAGGGGAGGGGGGTTGAAGCGGGGCGAGAGAAGACGAAGGAAGCGCGCGCCGCCGGCAAATATAGTCGTGCGAGGCCGCAGCTCGAAAAGAATGCACGGGAACCTGTTTCTCTCTCTCCACCCGAAGATTTCTCTCTCTCTCTCTCTCTCTCTCTCTCTCTCTCTTGCTCCTTCTGCTTGCAGAACGCGGCTGCTGTAGCTGCTGCTGCTGCTGGTAGGCTCTCTATGATTGCGCTATACCTAAGCGCCTTTCGTGCTCCAGCAGCCGCGACTATTTGCTGCTTTCGCTCCCTTTGGCTTTACTTTTGCCCTGGCAAGCTCGCTACTATTACTCAGCCTCTGGGCAAACTAAGCGAGTTTTGCCTTTTTTTTCTAAGCTGCTACGATTTTCAATGGGTGTTTTTTTTCTTTGAAATATGCAGACTTTGCAATCGAGACGATACGTTCAAAACTTTGCTGAAAACTAAAGGACTTAACGTTTATTAGATTCAAGAGGTTCAAACCGCACTCGATCTCCTTGGCAAAACGACAAAGCATTGAAAAAAGTGGTAAAAAATCGTGGTTTATAGTTGACGTCGAAATTAGAGCGAGAAAGAGATATTTGTACACGTCGGCATACGCCTCTGCGTATATCTATCTTCAGGGAGACCAAAAGCGTCCGGGTGATCGATGATCATTACACGTCTTAAGAAATGAGCTTAATAGCGGTATTATGCTCTCTCTCTCTCGTTAAATTTCGAGGCGAAGAAGCATGTGTACAGGAGTAAAGGCGAGAAATAAAGCTAAGCTCTCTAGGCCTGAAACGTATACTACATCGTCGTGGGAGGAGATCGGTTATCGGGTATTAACGAGCGTCCGTTTCGTTTTTTTTTCTGCGTTATCGAATCGAGCTTCTGTCGGATTCGCCGTCAATGACGACCCATCGACGAGACGTGTTTTCGTGAAGCGCTCGCGACTTCGGCTTAACAATTCGTGCGCATTTGAAGTAGATGGAAAAACAAAACGAGACCGCAGCAGCAAATACGCACCGCCTCGCAGACGCGTCTGACCTTCGTCGTCGAAAGCGCGCGGGACAATGCGAAGGTAATTTCGAATCCGCGAGTCCAATCTCGAGAGTCTGGACGGCGTGTACAGGTATGGAGGCCTACAAAGACACTGGATCGCCAACAGACGCACCTACACGACATTCGTCCGTCAAAGATTTCACAATCGTAAGCGAACACAATAAAGCTCCTTCCCTTTGCCCGCGTGCCCCCCCGTCCCGCCGTAACCGAGTTTAAACTCCCGGTGTACGCTTGCAAACCACACGAGTGTCTGGCTCGCCCACTTTTTTTTCTCCCTCTCTCTCCCTTTCTGCCTTCTCCTCCTTCTTCTTGGCGCTTTCACTCTCGATATCCCGCACAGCGGCGCGCGCGGGGGGCGCCGGGCGACCTATTAAACCAGCGCATAAATTTCGCGTTACGCGACCTGCTTCAATTTGTCGGACTTTATGCACACGTACAGATGCATATACACGCTCAAAGTGCTCTCCTTTTTATCTTCCTATATTTCTTCCTCTTTTTTTATCGCACTGGAATACGGCATAGGCTATTCCCATATTATTGATTACTGTTATGTCGATTGGTAAACGGCGGGAATGGATAATACGGGTAAACAATTTTTATCCGATCCGGGATATGCGCTGGCCGCGCGTGTCAGGCGCGCAAGCTTTTATAAATAGGCTGGGCGCGATCCGGCCCGCGCCGATCAAAATATTTGCGCGCTATGCTAATGAGGCTTTACATCGGCACGTCGTCGCGTGCGGCGTGTGACACGGTAGTCGAATACTAGTTTGTAAATTTCAGTGTGCATCCGTATACGTAGCGCTGCTTCTTGAGCGAGAAAGCGAATTATATTATATTCGGGACGATCCGGCGAATAAATTATAAACGAGGAAAGAGGGAGCGGAGAGAGAGAGAGGATCATCGAGGGCGTGTGCAAAATAAAGGCAGATCGGAGCGAGATCCTTACGCCGGCGCGGTGAGGAGTTAATTGTACTCGCCGGGCGAACATCTGGGAACCCCCCCCGCTGGAAAGATAGAAATCATCGGTATAGGCCTGTGCCCGCGCTTGTATATATGCGAGAATCGGCCGAATGACTTTCACTTTCACTCGGCCGCGGCGACTATCATCAAATAATCAGGTCGCGCGCCGTATCCCCCCCCTCCCTCCCTGTAGCCGTCAAAGCAAAAAAAAAAAAGGCA
Organism: Anagyrus pseudococci; assembly: GCA_030522585.1. Classification (NCBI taxonomy): domain Eukaryota; kingdom Metazoa; phylum Arthropoda; class Insecta; order Hymenoptera; family Encyrtidae; genus Anagyrus; species Anagyrus pseudococci. Next base: position 121,295 of record JAPYYQ010000210.1, read on the forward strand.
AAAAAAATCGAGGAGGACGGGACTTATAACAAACGGCCGGGGCAATTCGATAGCGCGGGCGCGCTTATCGCGAGAGCGATTTTTCCCTTTCGATTGCGCGGAGAAATTGTGAAAGTCGCCGCCGCGGCCGCCGGCTAAAACGTGTTTGGCGCTTTTTGTTTCTCGGCCTTCTTCTGCGCGCTCTCTTTCTCTCTCTCTCGCGCGCGCGCGCTCAAGGCGCAATAGAGAACTTTCCTCGCTTGCAAGACACTCTACTTGCCCGCTTGTTGGTAGAGCGCGCGCCGCTGCTAATAGGCCTGCTCCTGAGATATGGAGAGCGAAAGTGGTTTTTTTTCGCTCGGCTTCGATGCGGATGGATAATTGTTTGCTGTGGGTCTTTTCCTTGGAGGGGGGGGGGGCTGCGAGTTTGGTGCAGTTCTTTTATGATTAGATTGAGAATGATCCAATGAGTTAATTAAGAGGTCAAGGTATGTTGGGTGGTTTTTGATATTCTAGCTCGTTTTTTTTTATACTTTGAAAAACTACACGGGCTTGCGGTTAATGCTAACGCGCACGAGCGAATATTGCAAGAGTCTTGGGTAACAAGTTTCGAGGTTGGCCGACTAAATCGTCGTTTTTCCCTCTGAATGCGTAATTTCTCGAATGATCAAACGATATACGTCGTAGAATTTTGACATTTAACGCGTGGAATTCATGCGGTTAGCTCGTAACATGCATCGTATACAGGCACAAAACCGATTCCGCGAAGAAAAGGAAAAATTAAGGCCAATCGATAATAAGCCGAGAAGCTAATTACTTTACAATCAATGTTTATATTCCAGATTACGTATGTTGCGCGAGGTATCGAGCGTAAATTGCGGCATCGACATCCCGCGCAAAGTCTCATCTCCGCGCGTAAAATCATTTTTTCTTCGATTCATCTCGCGAGCTAAGACGCGACTTCAAAGCCAGAGAGACACAATTCTGCATAATTCTAAACAAAATCATTTATTATTTTCTAGAAAGACGTGCATAGTTTTCTTTTCTCTATGATTTACAAAGAATCTTAATAAAAACTTAACGAAGAATACAGTGATTGCATGAAGTTCCGTAATGACACATTTTAAAAAATACAAAAGTACTCTCTCTCTCTCTCTCGGCAGGCATGGAGCGCGCGCGGCGATGTAGTCGGGAGGCTGGGGTGATGTTGAATCAGTGAAGAACGAGGACTTCGTAGTCCCTGAACGACAGCTCGTCGCCGTTGAAGGAGATGTAGAGGCAGCCGTGGCTCGGTTGTACCTGCAATAGCAATAATAAAACTTAGACGCCTCGTTGGCACGTACTTGCACACCTCTCTCGCACACTTTAAGCCACGCATGGGGATAATTTGTTTTCGCGCCTGCGAATCCAAAGGCACATTTGTATACGCTCGCACCGAGAGCTTATCTATACGATCCAGTTCGGACTAGACTCTTCAGCTCGATGAAAGCTAGTTTTCACGCGAGAGACAGATATAGTTACAACCCGGGCAATCGGCTAAAATTGCCTTCGCGATTTTCAAAACGTCGATGCCCTGAGAAATTTTCAATTTACCGATCAATAAAAGAAAAGATAAAGAGGTGAAAATCGATAAATTTTCACTCTCTTTCTTTCTCTCTCTTTGCAAGCGGGTTATTACACGATTATCATCTCAACAGCCTGAGCTTTCGACTTCCAAACACTGTAAATCTCCGGTACCACGTTTTAGACTGTTATCGCAGTCGCGATAAGAGCGAGATTAAAAAAAAAGTACAGGTAAAAGGAAAACTAAGTGGAAAAATATGAGGGAAGGGGGAGAGCTTACCTTGCCGGGCGTGTGAGCTCCGTGATGATGGACGCGGCCTACGTACAGCGGTTCTCCGTTAGCGGTGTGGCCGGCGACGACGGCGTTCGAGGGTACGCCACCGTTGCTGGCGAACTCCCAGCTGAAGTCAGACCTGACTAGCACCTGCAATGACACGGTGATTATCGAGTTAGTAACAGTAGAAAATTCGGCCTGGAAGTGTATTTATCAAACTCGATCGTTTTTGTAAGATCGACGAGCAAACGTTGAGGTTTAGCACTGAATTCCTTGCCTCAGAGTCGCATTAAAACTTTTACTTTGTTTTATTTAAAAAGAAAAACCTGCCACGTCAACTCGATAAAAATTCTAAACAACAGCTTGACTATACAGCGTACAAAAATCGTTATCACCTGGAAAAAAAACAGAATCCTCGAACCCGTATAAAGAGAAATAAAAGCTAACTAGCAAGATAAAAACGTCGACACGTCGTTTGCACCACACCGACAAAGCATAGCAACGGAAGCCTCTCGGTTGAAAAAAGTCCTAATCCTCAGTAGGCGGAGCAAAAAGAAGAAAAGAGCCGGCGATTTTTCAGACGTCTTAATCCACAGGCAGGCATGTACGTATAGGATGAAGATATCTTTGTCGCGAGCGCGGGCCGATTAGATTGTCCGGCGTGGATTATTTCGCGCGAGAGCGCCGATAAATCGCCAGCAGCAAACGCGCCTCTGTGTGCTCACGGATGCGCGTGTACAGGCGCGCGCGCTCGCTTTACCGTTAGACCAAGCCGAGAAAGAGAGAGAGAGAGCTTGCTTGGCCGCGTGCCGGCGCGTCTCTTCTCTCGCGCGAAGCCCCCCCCCCTGATGATTTTTCGCGGGGTACACGTATAGATTTGTATAAGTAAAAATTACTATATTGTATAGGTTTTTGGGGACAGACTCGATGTATAGAGGAATTTTACTACATGTATAATAC